>JASDQU010034113.1:0-21948 GCA_032191745.1 Picea mariana | reverse complement strand
AATTGTCCGTTGACCAATCCGCAAAAGGGGATTTGGTCCTAATACAATTACCGACATGATTAATCCACAATGGGGATTAATCCTATAAATAATATATCAATAATAATAAGAATACTCTTTGCAGTTACATTATTTCAACAAAGGGTTTGATTACTTATGGACTTGAATTTATTCTATAGTACAAGCTCCATTTTTTTATGGCTAAAGGTTCCACTGTGAACAAGAAATAATAAGCTGCCAAAAATCCATCCACTTCTCAGCTTATATTCTATCCCAATAAAGAAGATATTTATTCACGTAGGATTGGCGATGTTATCTTTTTTTTGAGTCTCTTCTTTAATGTTATGTTGTTGTGGATAGTAGCTTTCTGATATCAGATAGTAATGGTTTAAGACTTGCTGCAGGAACCATATTTAATAGCAAAATTGGATTCGGCAGAGAGAACATGGAAAGAATTATCGGTATGTTTCTTGGTAATATTTGCTCTTGGTTTCTAGAGCATTTGGCAGCTATAGTTTTTCCTCTCTTTGAAATATTCTTGATTAGTCGCATTTTCTGGAGAATCTAAATGCAATTACTCACATGCATGGATAGTGATTAAGTGCTTTCCTTCCTGTGATGGAATTATACATTTTTCTTGCATGGCAACCCTTATATGATATGTTTAAAATTACTTGATGTTTTGGAGAGATACGAGACATTGTTTATTCTAAACTCGTCCGTACATTGCTAAAGTATTTTCATATGGTTACACTTGTATGGGAACCTATAATTTCCTGAAGTTTCTAACAATCACTTTATTTCCAACATTTTAAGTTGTATGTGGAGACTGATTATATCTATATTTTTAATTTATAGTGGACAATGATGTTAATCCTGTAGAGACTTTTTGTTAATCCTACTTAGCCTATGTGATCCTGTCATCCTCATGGTGAGAAATACTGTAAAGTGCATAATCACATCATGTAAGCCTAATAAAGTTTGTAAAGACCAAGCTACAGGACATGTCGGGCTAATTAGAGACCCTTGGATTATGTGTCAGTTATGGTTGATACATCTTTTCTATAGCCCTTTTTATTAAAACAAAATAAACAGAATAATAATTAATATTTCCATTTTACATGCCCACCATATGGGGCATTGTCATGCAGCTTGAAAAAGTGGTAGTCATATTAGGAGACCATGTGAGCAAATTGCGCAATGTCTCAGGACTGCATGCTGTATAATCCACTAGAGGATGAAAATGGATCCTATAAGGCTATTTGAGAGCTTCAAGTAGTATGTAAATACAGTGTGCACACAGATGGGCCACCATGGACAAGTTTCCAAATAAGAGTTTGTTCTTCTTTTCCTTATCATCTACAGGAAGTACAGGAAGTATCATTGACTGTTCTAAAGAGTGTAATCATCTCCAAGAGGTCTTCTCAACATGACAGTTGTCATGACCTGTCCTTTAGAAGCCAAGATATGAGATTAAAAACATTTTATTAAGACATTGGCTAAGTGATGCGAGATCATTATATTTTTGTTTTTGTTTTTGTTAAAGATACTGATTATATTTACAGAAAAATATTTACATCAGCAACAAGATAAAAGGAAAGCAGAAGGGTATATACAATGGAGTTATATCCTCTTCCTTAAGGCAACCAAAACAGCTGTGAAATCAGAATAAGCAACAGAATCTAACTGTTTGGCATCCTTAATCAATAAAGACCCTTTTGCCAACAATTGCATACTTACATTGTCTTTTGACAATTGACAAAATGCAGTCAAAGAACTGACCTTATTCTCAAACACATATTCACAGTGGAGTTTCCAAAGAACAAATAATGGTGAGATTCTCAAGCAATGCCATATACTGGCCAGAGAATCCCGAATTACAGATCTGGAATCCCTCAGTAACACTGCCCTCCAATGAAGAAGCCCCTGAAGAATACTTTCCAGCGGCAACCGAACATACTCCCAACAAGGCCTCACCAAAGAACAATCTCATAAAATATGCTTCACTGTTTCTGTTAATGTTTATGCCATTATTATAGTTCTTTGCATTTCATTAGATACGAGCATAATAAGAACAAGATCATTGAGAAATACACATTCACAAGAGACACAGCATTTATCCTGGGAAACCCTCTAGGGGAAGAAAACCCAGCAAAAACTTCCTTATCATAAATAGCTTAAACAATGTTCAAGAGATAACTCAAACCAATACAGATATTCCTCCCCAAGAGATGCACCACTCTTCTTCTCCTCTCTCTGGTAATTGCAGCTTGCCTCATAAGAGAAATGAGCAAGTGAGTTGTGTGTTTGAAGTGAGGTGCTAGCCTCTTATTTATACAAGACTGGCACGTGTGAAAGGTCACAACTGGCAGGGCCGACCTCTCACTCTGGGTGGGTAAACCCACCTTTAATTAGTTCTGGGTCTTCCATAATAACTGCTGGGGCCGACTTCTTATTCTGCCCTTTGTAATTGTTCGATAACCAATCCGCAAAAGGGGATTTGGTCCTTATACAATTACCGACATGATTAATCCACAATGGGGATTAATCCAATAACAATAATAATAATAATAATGACATGATTAATCTGCAATGGGGATTTAATCCAATAATAAAATAATAATAAGAATGCTCTTCGCAGTTACATTATTTCAACAGTTTCCACCTTTCGACATGAGATGCAGAGTCTCTCTGAAAGGCCACTCTTGGCCAACTGAGCCTTGGAGGGGAGGCCTTGATAGATCACCAGCCAGGCAAACACACGGAGCTTATAGGAAACCCTCACTGACCAAACACTATGCAATCTCTGAATCCAACTAATCTTGGTATCCGATGAAACCCACCAAGCATTCAAATTTTGGGCCTAGCACATGCCTTTGATGCAAAATGCAATATAGTCTACATGAATCATACTGTGTCAAAGGGTGTCCAAAACTCCACTTTTAGTCATGCCAGAAGGGGCCTGGCATATCAATGCTCATTTTGAACAGATCTTCCTGCGGCATGAACCCAACAACGGTATCTTGTACCTGCCTGCATGAGATATCATGCATCTTTTTTCAGATTTAGACCGAGTCCTTTCATTCTCAAATTGCTACATGATGCCTGCTCGATGAACCATGATGTGTTTGTTGCAAATGCTTAGATATCAGTGCACCTTGATGGTCCAAGTTTCTTCATAGATATTCCATGTGTAATACTTACCTAGGCACGATGATATAGTCTCTTGGCATGTTGTGAAGTTCTGGTTGCCTTGCGATTGTTGATTACAATGTCGTAACATACAAAATCTTATCACTTGCATCGTATTACCCCAAGGAACATCTTATTTGTTAGAAGTGTGTCCACCCTAAGATTACTCGTACTACTAGGTGTTCAGATTGGATAGCGCAATCCACATTCTAACCATATATAAGCATTTTCCATTTCCCTAAGTATCACTCATCTCCATCCACATTAAAAAAATGGCATCCCGTCATGTAATGATCTCTCAAAAGTCAAAAGAAAAAGTCAGAGTTAAAGGCCTAAATCAAATAAGGCCATAAAGGCTAAAAAGGTGAAGAGAAAAGCAAACAAGGTACAACTACTTCACTATGGTCCCTCCCTTTTCAAAGTCCTAAGAGCAAAATGCTTATCTAAAGAAAAAAGGACCTAGAAAAAATGATCAAACAAAAGAAAAGAAAGAGGAAATGTGTGCAGACTGAAGTAGTTAAACTCCCTCCAGAAGGTTACTATAAAAATAAATGCCTAGCTAAAATAAAGCTAGAGACACAAAGATTGGCCTACGCATGTCTACAACTTTGAGAAGCGTCACATGATCACCCCCCCTTCCCTTTCCATCACTAATTCCATTAATTTTTGATCTCCTATCTGAAAACTTGGGAAATGTGGGTTTTTCCTAGGAATGGACTCATTTAAAACAATTAATATTGTTTCCCTAGGTAAAACTTAGGCAAGTGTCAAAATTAATTTAATTGTTATGCTTACTAGGAAATTGTCACTAGGAAACTATAAATTAATGATGTCTTAGGGGGCTAAACCTGTCGTCTTAGGTGGTTATTAGAAATTGGAGTACTATTTGATCCATGAAGCATCCTCTTCTTATTTCAGCACATGCACAATTCACAACTTAAGTGGAAGGGCGAATTTTGATTTGACACATGATTTATTTCATTAATAAAGTAACATGTTGGGCTTGTTTGTCTACTTTGATCCTTTCCTAAAGTGTGTGCACCATGAAAAACAAAAAAATCATATTTCTATTTGTAAGAGCACATCTAAAATAACATTTTGCTCATGGTTTTTGATTCTACCCATGGTTTTGTAAGTGATTTCAGGCCTCCTCTTCGTCTATAAAAGGGGACGGCCTCTCATTTGTAAACTTGCTGAAATTTTTTGGAGAATAGTGAAGGAAGACCTTCTTGTCCAAATCTGTGTTCATTTGTTCTAGGGTTTTCTTATTGGCTTAATGAAGAGTGTTGATGCATGTTGCTAAAGTGGAGTGTGATGCAAGTTAGATTTGTGCAGGAGAGCTAGGAGGTAGATCTAACCCTCCTTTCAAATTTTTCTTTTATAATTTGGATTTAGCTAAAGGAAAGACTTTACCATTTTGCTTCCCTAGATCTAAATTGTTATGAACACTATCTTTGCATCTGATTGTTTGCTTATGATCGATTCAATCCCCTTGGTATCAACCTCATCCTCTCAGATCTAGTGCTCTTCCCCCAACCAATGGTGAGGGAAAATACTAGCATATAATTTATTGCGGAGAACCCATTTTATCCTGATCCCATGGCCCAATGGCAAGACTTTTTTCCTTAAAATATATTTTCAGATAAAGAACCCCGTTAAACATTTCTCGCAAATTGTATCCAAGTATATCCTTAGATTTCATTTTCACCCAGCGACTCCACCGGAGGAAGGTTCCAGTAGAGGTTATCGTACGCGAAGTTCAAACCAAACCCTTTGACAGAGTCTTTCGGACCCTAAAAAAGCTTACCAACGAAGGAGAGAGGTCTCCCAAGCTTCCTCTCGTAACATTCCTGTAAATCCAAACCCTTAATGTAGTTCTCCAACCAACAATCAATATGGGTGATAAGCCTTAGGTAAAAAATGTCTATAAACCTCTCAATTTGAGTAGTATAAATGGGTTCCCACATGCTTTGCTTGACAAGTATAGAAAGTGGTTGCCTAAGTACACTGGTAATAATGTTATCACTGTTGAGAAACACGTTGCGGATTTCTATTGGGTTATGGGTGAACACTCGATTCCTAATGAAGATGAGGACGTTGTTATGAAATTATTTGCCCTATCCTTAGAAGAAAATGCCAAAACTTGGTATAGTGGTTTTCCTGACAATAACATCACTAGTTGGGACGCTTTTCATGATGCTTTCATGAAGAGATGGGCTGTTAGAAAGGATGCAAGATTGATGCTTACCCAACTCCATGAGATGAAGAAGAAGGATGGTGAAACAATTAAGGATTTCGATGAAAGATTCGACAAATTGTTGAAGGATTTCCCTCTTAACCTGAAACCCAATGATGACACAATTTTATTGCACTATACAAATGCCTTTGAGGGGCAGTTTGGGTTCTTTTTGAGAGATAAATCCCCCACTACTTTAGAAAGAGCTAAGGAACATGCAACTAACATTGAGGAAAATTTACTATCCTCGAAAGTCGAACCTTTCCATGCTTCTAGAGCTTCTACTTCTAAGATTGAATCAAAGAAGGCAGTAGTCAACACCACAAAAGCCTCCCCAGATATGTTGGAATTCCTCCCTAATGCTATGAAGAGAATGGAAGCAAATTTTGCCAAAGATACTGAAGTGCTAAAACAATAGAACCAAGCCATGCAAAATAAGATTGTCCAATTAGAAAGGAAAAATAGGTTTCAACCAAGGGGGAACCCGAATTGGGATAAGTCAAAGCAAATCCAACAAAGTAAAAAATTCCCAAACCCTCTAGATGGAAACAATGTTGTTGAACAAGAGGACATAAACTGGTGCAACCCATGTAGTCAACCCCATAGTTAGGACTGTTGCATGTATGCTAAAGAAATAACTCAAATGGCAAATGAGTTCAATGATGAAAGCACAGGTGATCTAAATAACTTTGTCAGAGACTATCGAAACATAGTCAACAATATTGATGAGGTTGATCAAGCTGCCATTGAAAGGCTGAACCAACCTAAGCCCTCCCAGGAAGAAATCAAATGAAGGATCAAAGAAAGGGAGTGGTTGACATACCAAAGAGGGAATAAACAAAGTTTTCAACAATCCCAAGATCACCCAAAACAACAACTTAGCCATGAAATGCCTGCTATTATGGGATTTGTACTTATGCCAAAGCCCCAACAAAAGTCACCAAATCCACGTAACTATAGGAAATCCTACCACTGTCACCTTAGTAGTCGATCCCCATGTTTTAGTGATGGAGAGAGAATCCACCACAGGAGAGGCGTCCTTGGTAACCTCAAGGGATCAAAGTAGCAAGTAATGTAGCCAAGCCTATCGCCCCCTCTCTTGGTTACCTAAGTCGAAGTCTATCTCTGTGAAATTGAGGAATTGAAAGACATTTCGGGTACCTGTCTGGAACAAGAGCAATTTATAGCATGTATATGATTTTTCCAGGTACCAATATGCAAATAATACCTCAATAAACAATAAACAATAAGAATTTATCAATGCTGGTACAAAATTGCAGCTATACAACAGTTTACATCAGCAATTAAAGATTTGTAACAACAAGAAGAAAGTTAGATTAGAATTGCATGAAAAGGAAATGAAAACTTAGCATATATCCACAATTATTCCAAGCAATTTCTGAGTATGTTAAGCTACGGTTAGACTAGTGTATGAAGCAAAATGAAGTAAATTAGATGGCTGTAGCAAAGATTTGCAACAACAACAGTAAAGTTAGTGAGTTAGGCTAATTTAAAGTTAGAAAAAGTTAGTAAAAGCTTTAGAGAGCAAAGATTGATGATTGTTTGATCACTTTCCTTCACAAGAGAGTAAGTAAACTAGTGCCTTTTGGGCTATGGAGTCTTTTGTAAGAACAATAAATATGCAATTGGAGAATGATGATAGCAATGTCTAAGAGCAAGGGCTTGAAATCTAAGGTTAGTGAGTTAGACCAATTTAAAGTTAGAAAAAGTTAGTAAAAGCTTTAGAGAGCAAAGATTGATGATTGTTTGATCACTTTCCTTCACATGAGAGTAAGTAAACTAGTGCCTTTTGGGCTATGGAGTCTTTTGTAACAACAATAAATATGCAATTGGAGAATGATGATAGCAATGTCTAAGAGCAAGGGCTTGAAATCTAAGGTGCTAGCTCTTTAGGGCCTTAGATTTCAAGAAGAGGTTGCTAGAGTGCAAGCACTTTTGGGCTCTAGCAACTCTTTCTTCCGTTCTTAGATTCTTCAATAATGTCACAACAGGTGTCTAGAATCAAACTCCTAAAGTGCTAGCACTTTAGGGATTTAGGAGCTTAAGTCTAGGTAGGATTTTCTTCACAAATTAATGGATGAAACTATCCTTGTGAGAGGAGGAAACACCTTATGCTCCTCTCTTAGGGCTCTTAGGGTTTTAGCCAAACAAATAATCTTCAATATGAGCAAGTAATATCACAACAAAGCATTAATGATATGAAAATTGTAGAAATTTACTTACTTCACCAAGATAGTGATAAGAGTAAACCCTAATTGCAGAAAATTCCACCAAAAATCAACAAGAGATATTCAACACTTGTCCTCCAAAGGCTAGCGCATGAGTAAAAGAAACCAATTACCCCAAAAAGGGTGAAAATTTCAGACCTCACTCTCACATGTGTGAGAAAAGTTGTGATGATAAAATGAGTCTTTGGTCAGCTATATTTATATGGGAAATCCTAACTATGAAAAGGCTCAATTGAAAAGTCATGCCTTTTCAGAATGGAGCCTACTTATTAATTTGCCCCTTTTTGTTTACAAAATTCAAATTTTACATAAAATAAACACTAGAAGGGTGACGTTGAACTCCAAAGTGTGACATCTAGGCTGGAAGTGTAGAACGTTAGGCCTCCCAAGGCCATACATCAAGCCATTTAGCGCCAAAGTACCATGCTAAGTGTCCTCCTCTATCAAACCATCTTTGGAACCATCTCCATCAAGCCCTAGCCCTCCAAGGGTGATGTCATGGGCTAGGCAAGTGACATCTAGGCCTCCAAAGGCCAACGTCCAAGTGGCAAATGGTGGGAGCTCATCATCTAGTCATGCCAAGGTGCCTCCAAAGGCAACGCCCTCCATCCTCTAGGTGCAACGTCCATCATCTCATGTGCCCCAGACGTGGGGTCTAGTGTCCATCATTGGGCTCCAAAGTCCTCATGGAGGTCCGAACGATGTCATTTCTCCACGAATACCTGTTCATTGGGCAAGGTCCTGCAAAGACAAATAGATGCACCCTCCAAGGGTCCACAAGTCACAAGAATCATGCCAAGTAAGTCATATCTAATACAATAACCACCCAAACATGTGCATCAAACCCCCCTTTTTCAAATTAACAAATGCTCAAAGACCTTATAAGTTTTGCCTAGTTTAGGTATGGGAGGGGTGTCATGGTGCGCTATTGGGTAAGCTAATCCCCAAGTCAAGGGATGTTTCTCAAGACTAACCTATCTAAGTCATGTAGTGAGTCTGAGGTGGATTTTGGGGCAAGACTTCTAGGTATGGGGTCCTTGACATAAAAGGGTTCGTATTGTCTCATTTATGGGTGCCTTTGTAGAGGGTGTGCTGCATCCATCGTTTTCATTGCAACCTTTTTCCAAGCCCTCTGCCATTTATTTTATTAGAGTCTGAACATTGAGTACTATATGCAAAGGAAAGTAGAGTACTGTAATGCCACTTGAAGATAGGATACATTGAGTGCCATGTGCAATGGAAAGTAAAAGACACTGCAATGCATCCCCTCGACAAGAGGGACATTTATTGATTTTGTGATTTATTTTGTAGGTCCTTCATTTTTTGGAAAAGCGTTTCATTGTTCCCAGGACCTTAGGGCGAGCATCTAGAAGGATAATGATTGGATTTTATCTTTTTCCATCTACAACACCTCTGGGTCTGCATCCCCTTCCCATGAAATGAAGTACAATGCCATCTTGGGTCAATGAACCCGAAAACCCAAAAGATAAGGAAACGAAAGGGTAGAATGATGGAAGGTGTAAGTATGGACGGGAATGGTACGATGACCCTTCAAAGAACCACCCAGTGGCACTCCTTTTCCCGATTGTGACCTACTTACTAGGAGACCATGTTACTCACCAAGCTGAAACTAGACAAAAGGTATAAATTCCAAGCAAACGTTCAAAAATCAAGAATGGATTCTTTGCAACATGCTCAAATGCTTCTAGTATTAAAAAGACACTTACCATGATACCTGACTTGTTACCTCATGGAGCAAGACCCGTTGTCTTCTTAGAGCAAGTTGATGTGGTGGATGCTACTTTGTTGTCGATAATGAACGATGAGGCACCCATGTAAAGAGGGGCCCTCTGAGCTCTTCTAGTCAATCTGACTCTTAGCACTCCATGTATGCTACCTGTGGGCCTCAAGATATGATCTCCTTAGTTACCCCTAACATGGGCGGGTAACATGTGGCTCCTACTTGGGGACATGTGCTCACCGTAGAGTGCATGAGAACCTCAACATCTCCTGGTATGATCTGTTTCTACACACACTGAAACAAACAAACTATGGATATTGAAGGGTGGCTCACTCACCCCTTATTCATATGAGAATAAAAACCACTAACATCTAAAGCAAAACTTGAAATTTTTTTGACATTTTATTCTAACATATCAATATGAGCATGCAATAGATACAAATATAACATAGCAATATGCAAATGATGTAGGAAAAGAACATGTAAATCATGAGCATGTATGCAAATCAAAGCAATATGCAACTATACTATCATGAAATGCAAGATGTAAGATATATACAATGCAATGCGGGATGCAAATGCCTACCCTAAACTACCTGCCTAATCTAGGTTAGTCTCAATGCTAGGTATAATCATATAACTAGTACAACCATGCTAGCATTGTATCACAACACCTACCCTTGTGCTTCATCATAGACCAAAACAAGCATACTTCAAGCACAAAAGGAACATGAGTCAGAGCATACATTATATCATAACTAATTATAAAGTTTAAATCATGAAGGAGGGAGGGTGGGACAAGATTATGCCAAGTCACATTAGCACAAGAATGCTCAATCCACCTCTGAATAGGGTTATGATAAGATAAARACTCATAAGGTTGGCTCAAAGACTCCGAAGGTTTACTGCCCTGGATCTTATCATTCCTCRAGGCTTGAGAAGGGATGAACAAGAACGTAGAGGCTAACTGACAATTACTTTGGGGAAGGTTGAAAGATTGAGATGTCAAGCTTCTTCTTAAAGCATTCAACCTACCCTTAAATGCTAAGATTTTTTTTTGCCCCGGAGATGGTCTGAGACAGGGAATGTGTTTCCCAACTGCATCCTCAGTGACATAGTGAAATGAAGGGAAAGAGGAAGGCTGGAAAATCTTGTCACATAAATCCTGCTCTGGGAAAATCATGTCCTTATCCTCATCAAAATCAGAGCAGAACGGTGGTTGAAAATCCTCATCGTAAATCCAAGTGCTCAAAAGAATATAGATCAAACTTCCCAGGGTATGACTAGAAATCATCATGAGTGCTGTAGTAAGTCATCCTTGGGTGGTTGGAACAAGTCTGTAATCATGTCATCTTCACATTGCCAAACATCTGAATCAGTGGAAATCTTGTATGGTTGTTGTAAAGACAATAATTGAAAATGACCTTCAATATCGTAAATGGGATCTCCATCATGACCAATCACATCCCATTTACGTCTCCCAACATGTATAAACTCACCAATATTATCAATCACATCATCATCTTTATTATAACATGCAAGGCCTACTACATCCAAGGGTTCCTCCAACACTTCTTCATTTTCCTAATCATGAAATAAAGCATCATCAAAATTTTGGAAAGGAAAATAACTTACCACATTCTCTTCTTTTTGTGCAGGAGGAAAGGAAGCTTGGATGACTTCATCAAATGGAGGAGCAAACACCAACACTTGGTCTTCATGATGAGGATTGTTATCCCCACTTTTAGGGATAACTAGGAGATCATGTCTCGAGGTCCGCAGGTCCTAGACATGGAGTACCGAGAGCCAGACCAACTTAGGCATGGCCCTGGAGGGCCCATCTTTTCTCCCTTTCAGTACCTCTACTTTGTCAGCAACAACAACATCCATCACCATCAGCTTAGTCTTGTGTCAGAGATGGTTCTTGCACCATGAGGTAATGAGTCCGAGTATCATGGTATGTGTCACTTTGATCCTCAAAACCTTTGAATATGTGCATTTGATTCCTTTATTTCTAACGAATGCTTGGATCTTATACTTGTCCACTTGACCATCTCTAGGGGGAATGACAGGATGCCCTAGCAAGCCCGTGCCTGTAGGTTTTGATTTGCCACTGGGGGGATTTCTGAAAAGCCATCGTCCACTCCTTTCATATTACCACTTTTTCATCCTGCTTCCTGCTCATCTACCCCATTTCATTTGTCCAAGCATTGGGTTGGCCAATCATTTGAGGGTTGCACCTTGCCTTGTGGGAAGAAGGGGCTAAAGGCCCAGAAGGTAAAAGCAAGTGGGCAAAAGATAAAAGCCTAAAAATAAAACCTCGAGATGCTTTGCCTAGGGATCCCCTAGAAAGCAGTAAAAGGCTTTTCAACAAGAAACAAGGGGGACCCAGAAAAATAATAAAACAAGACTTAGTCAGAGGATAGGGGGTCTCATCACGAGCCAGCCTATTAGGTCCATGGGTACCTAGTAGTATGACACTACTAGCAGCTGGTTACCACGCCAGGGTAGTGACTCTTGGTTGCATGGCCAAGAGAAAGGGGGTCTCATCACGAGCCAACTTTCTCATTCTGTGAAAGTACTTGTGGGTAACGCTGTCACCACTGGTCACCACGCTAGGGCAATGTCCCCTAATTAACTTCTTGAAGAAAAAGCAATAAGAATAAAGAATAAAAGGCATGAATGGGCTTGGAAATAATTGCATCCAGGATAGGTGCAACTCGCCTTCTACAAAGGCACCCACAGGTAAAGCTTTGCATTCCCCTGCTTTCACTGTGCCCATTGTCAGGACATCCCTTATCCACATCACCCGATTACATGGATTAGATTTAGTCTTTTCCTTGAACTTTCTTTTTCCAGTGGACACTAGCCCAATAGGACGCCCTGTCACTTTGCCCAGACTTGTATTGTAGGCTTGTATAGTGTCTTTGAGCTTTTAACTAGGGTAATAGGGGTTTTATGCACATATTTAATAATATTGATGATGAGATGTTATTTACATTGCTATGATTCCTGTGACTTATGAGCCCATGGAGAGCGTAGTTGTTGATGTGCAGGATCATGCTCGACGGATAGGTATACATGGGGAGATGATCAGTTTAGACCTCCATGGGGCTGAAGAGCCCACCAGATGGATGCTAAGACCCCAGGAGGGGGCATAGACAGGACATAGGGCTTTGCACCAGAGAGAAGGACTTCTTGTAGAGGCACCTTGATAGAGCTTGACCTAGGGGGATTGTGCCCTTTTCAGTGGAACGTTGGCCTTGGAAGGCCTAGGACATCACCCAAGAGGTTCATGACATCATCCTTTCTTCATGAGCGTTTTGGTAGATGGACAGGGCAGTTTGGCACGTGTGGTAGCTTGGAGAAGCCCAAGGAGGGCTAATGTTTTGCTTCAGGAGGCTGCATTTTCCCTCAAAGGGGCTAACGTCACCCTAGAAAGGGGATGACATCCTTCTATTGCTTGATTAGTGTTTTTATTTGAACATTTAATGTAAAACAATACGATTTTAGTATTTTGGCCTTGTTGGCCTTTTTATGACCTAAAAAGTAAAATTAGGTCATTGTACTGTATAAATTGAGGGTTTTCACCTTCATTTTTTCATCATCTTTCACTAACTCATTAGTGAGGTCTGAAATTTGCTCTATCTTTGGAGTATTTGGCTGAAATTGTGAGGCGCACTTGTTGAAGGAAGTCTTTTCTTGGCATTTTTGGCATTTCTCTTGGTGAAAGGTATTACAACTAGGATTTGCTATATGATTTCTTAGTTAAATGTAAGTGAATTTATGCAAAACTTCTTAATTGAATGGTTGTAGTATTGTTTTTCTTGCATTTATGGTTATAATTTGCTGAATTAAACCCTAGGTGACAAGCACACATTGAAGGTACTTGTCTCATGTCCCTACCAAGGTTTTAAGCCATTTTGTTTGCTACAGTGAGATAGAGCCTTGCCTTAGCAATACTCTATTCTTTCTTTCTAGCCCTTGCTGAAGAGGATTGAGCCTTGCCATAGCAACACAATATTCTTTCTTTCTAGCCCTTGCTGAAGAGGATTGAGCCTTGCCATAGGAACACTCAATCCATCTTCTTCTATGCTAGCCGTTTTACTTATTTGTTGAGCTAAGAAGGAGAAAACGCATCAAGGCCTAGTTCCCCTACACCTTGGTTAGCTGATTTTCCCTAGGGTTTGCCTAGTAAAGCCTTGCCATAGCAACACGTTACTTGCAAACCTTCTTGTCTTAGTTCTATGCAATCTTTTGAGCTAGCCATTTTCCATTGAGTTAAGGAAGGAGGAGAGAGCACCAAGGCATAGTTCCCCTACACCAAAGCGAGCCTCTCTCCCCTAAGGTTTCATCCTTGAGGCCTTGCCATAGCAACACCTCAAGGCTTAACCTTCTTGTCCTTAGTCTTACTATCATCACTTGATCCTTCAACTTTTGCGTCCTCCTTTTGACTCCATATGCCCTAGGAACGCACTGATCTAAGCCTTAGTGTGATCTCAAAACAACTTCTAATACTTTGAACAAACCTTAACTTTACTAACCCTAGCCTAAGACTAATCTTCTAACCCTATTTGCTGCCGTCATCTTTTGCTATAAACACCTTTGTGCAGCTATCGTTTTACTTTCAAAGCAATTGAATGGTTGGTTAAGGCATTATCTAATGAAGTTTTAATTTGTTACATTGAATGCCAAGTTTCTTTAGCATTTATTGAAGAAGTGATATTGTAACTTTTGATATCGTTCAAACATTGACTTCGTCAATATTTATTGCTCAATTGCTTATTATCAGAAAGGTCATTGATTATATGAAGTACTAACCAGCAAGCAAGCTTGCACATGCATCGTTTTATTGTTGCTTTGTCTCAGGTAGGTGATCTTATTGGTTATTACTTCCAGTTATCTTTATTGGCTATAAGCCGGACTTTTTGATCAGGTGGTAACTTGTGAGGGGGATCATTATCACTTAGCCTTGCCAAAACCTTTTGCCTTCTCAAAACCCCAGGTCACCAGGGACGTCTCCCCTGGGCCTTACCTCTCTAAATAGAAAGAACCTTCCCATCGAGGTGACARTGGGTAGGATTGGTTCAGTTACGCCAGTTTGACCTCTTTTCATCCATCTACTATCCAAACTACAAACTGTGCGATAACAAGGCTCTTTGCAAATCTCTTCCTTGGGTTCTTGGTTTTGAGCATGATACACCTCCCTGAGATCTGCTACAATCTCAGTGGTGAAATCTACGTCTTCAGGGACTACTATGATATTTTGAAGGACATCTTCATATGTCTAATATTTTGGGCGACAATACTCAATAAATCTACCAATGAGATCTATGAGTGAAGATATTCTCTTCGGTTTGCAACAATCCTTGACCCAATTTTGTACTTCTGAGGGTAGGCAACGTATAAACAATTTTATTCATATGTCCTCCAATAGTGATTCCATTTCCCATAGGTACTTAAGGAATTCTACGATATGAATAACGACATGACCCTCGAACATTGGATGGTCTCCCCAAACAACAAACTCATGTGGGTATCCAGGAATGCTCTAAAAATCAATAGAAGGATATCTTTCTTGGTCATTCCTAGTGCCATGGTTCCATCACTTGAGAGTATGCAAGGTTGAGATCATAATGACACCTAGGAATGTACTAGTGGAGACGCTAGATGACCTCTTTGTATCATTTAAGGAAGGTGAGGGAATCACCCTCAGTGGAGTTGCCAGGTAAGCTTATAAGATAAGGGCTTTCAAGAGAATCTTACCAAAAGATTTGTCATTGAGGAGAATGACTCAATCCTCCCCGCAACGACACCAAAATGTTATCGTAGGATTTGTACTTATGCCAAAGCCCCAACACACATCCCCAAATCCGTGTAACTAGAAGAAATCCTACCACTGTCACCTCAGTAGGAGATTCCCACGTTTTAGTGATGGAGAGAGAATCCACCATAGGGGAGGCATCCCCGGTAACCTCAAGGGATCAAAGTAGCCAAGTCTACTGTCCCCTCTCTTGGTTACCTAGGTAAGATGTTTATGTCTATGAAATTTAGGTTTATATTGCATATTGGTACTTGGAAATCACTATATATACTACAATTGTTCTTGTTCCAGGCAGGTACTCGAAACACTTCCCATTTGTCTCAATTTCACAGACATAGACATTTGACTTATGTAACCAAGAGAGGGGGCGGTAGGCTTGGCTACATTACTTGCTACTTTGATCCCTTGAGGTTATCGGGGATGCCTCCCCTATGGTGGATTCTCTGTCCATCAATAAAACATGGGGATCTCACGCGGATTTGGGGACTTGTGTTGGGGCTTTGGCATAAGTACAAATCCCACGATAACAATGCCTAAAAAGATCCTTAAGAGGAAAAAACCCATCTTACCAGTAAGGACTCGAGGAGATGGGTCAACTTCATAAACACTAAATGATGAAATCAACATAGACTTAGACCTCTAACTGTTGAAGTCTTACATATTTGTCCCTTTCGTTGAACTTATGAAAGTTCCTTCACTTAAGAAGAAAACTCAGAAGGTTCTGGGTTTAATTGATGATGATTCGTCACAAGACCAACCTATAGTCCTCCAAATGATTGATAGGGGAGGTTTCAATAGAAAGAATGAGCCATTTTACATCTCCTTAGGTATCAATGACGTAATCTTGCACAACTGTATGTTAGATATCGGGGCTTCAACCAACATCATGCCTCTTAGTGTTATGAAACATCTTGGCCTTAAGAAAACAAGACCTTATAGGAACATTTGTGTGATGAATGTTAGAGAGGTTAAGGTTTATTGTGTCATTAAGAATTTGCTTGCATATCTGGTAGCTTAGCCTGACATTAAAATATTTATGGATATAGTGGTGATTGATGTTCTTGATTCATGGGGCATGTTGTAGTCAAGAAAGTTTTCCCATGATCTAGGTGGTTCTCCATATAGACTTATCTTATGCCACTTTACCTTTTTATAAGGGGAGACCAATGGTTTTGTGCCATCTTTGAGGCTATTTTGGAGGATGAGATGGTCATCATAAATTCTCTTTAATCAAGGGCAAAACAAACTTTTGAGGAAGCGCCCTAGCTTTAAGGGAGGCATTTGGCATTATTTTAGCATTTCAAGGAGCAATTACTACATTCCTTGGAGAGTGCTCCCTTTGACATGGGCTTTATCATTATTTTATTGGAGGTGGTTTATATGTGTTTCTCTTGATGAGGGCTCCAAGGAATATGATGGCTTGAGGCACACGTTTTGAGGGTGTCCTACTTTTAAAGGGTGGTTGTAACCACGATTGCCCACCTTTTGCACATATATTAAAGGGGCATTAAATGCGTAACCACTTTGAATCCACTTTTTCACACATGCTAAGAAGTGGTTACATTTATTGAGGAGTGCTCCACATCTTTTGTACATATCCCTAGAGCTCTCCATCTTGAGTCCTTGTGTGGAAGACATTCAATGGTCATGCACTTGGATCCACGCTTGAGGCACATATGTTGAGAATGCCCTATCTCAGGGGTTGTTATAACAACCAATGGACCATATCTTACACATAGTTCTATGAGATCTACTTTATGAGGGAGTTGTTGCCACTATTGGAGGAGTGCACTAACCCTAATGAAGACACTTATCATCATTGCATCATCCCAAGGAGAAGTAATGCCTTATCTTGAGGAGTGCTCCCATTAACTAGGCATTTATCATTAATTTTATTTGGAGTGGCTATCTAGTAGCTATTTTGAAGAGCGCTCCAAGGACAAGGAAGACACATGGCACAATAAATCCTAGTGCATGGTCAAAGAAGGATCTTTCATGGAGGCATTTTGCACAGGAAGGTGACAAGTGGCATCAAGATTCATTCCAAGCTTCTTCCAGATGTATTTTATTACTTTTTGACGAGTGCCCAACTTTGGGAAGATTCCAAGGCGTGTATTTTAATATTTGTCCTAGGAGAGAAAGTGGATCTGGAAACCATTTATTATTATTTTATTGCAAGGAGATTGAGCTAAAAAATCGATACAAAGGGAAGCTCACTCCATTGTTTAGCATGGTTGGATTGATAGGGAGATGCCCTCTGAACTTAGTTGAAGATTTATTGGAGGATGAAATTAAAGGGCTTGTCGGTGTGAGGTTCATCATCTTCTTTTGCATTTTCATGGATGGATTTGATTGCTGAAGTTACTCTTGCAAAAATCTGCTGTAATGATCTTTTGAAGAAGGGTATTTTTGCTCCAAAGAAGGAATAAGGTTGAGGTGAAACCCTCCTTGTGACTTGTTATACATCATTGTTCAATAATTGGCTTGTTATATGTCATTTCTGTGAAAGGCTATTGCTAGCTTCCATTGTTCAATGGTAAAACGTTACTATAGCTGATTTGTGATAGTTGAAGTGGTGCACCTTTGGAAGGGCCCCTTCTTTAATTTCTGCATATTAAAAGGTTCATGTGGTTGGTTAGGGCATGTTTGTAACAACTTAACTACACCTTTCTCCTCACTCTTCGAACCCTCTTACTTGTTAACCTTGACCCTGTTGACCGCTTATTCAACTAGGGGGTCAACTCCATGTGCCATGAAGATATGCATCATCAGATGCAAGTATGTTGAAGACAGTATTGGTTCTACTGGGCATTTTATGCTTCCAACACAAAATTTTGTAAACGAAATTTCCGCACCCCTGCGTGGGTTAATAATGTAATAGGTCTGCATGGATCATAGTTAGGTCAGGTACCTTGGGATGTTTTCATTGGGAGACTTCTTTTCACCGAGGGTTTTTTATCCTCAGGTTGTCAATTGGGCTTTTCAGCCGGGTTGATTTCCCATGAGTTTTTCCCTCACACTTGCAATAATTCCTCCAAAGTGGTGAACGACGTTCTAATGGTCTCATTCTTTGGTAGCTATTGTTTAGGAATGATGTAAATGACCATGTTAGACATTGTAGAAAGTTTCGCGGAATTTCGTAGAGTCTAGATAGGTTTTTTTTAATTAATTAAAATTAATTAATTTTCCTAAGGTTGGGATTTTAATTATTTAATTAATTAAATGTTTTTGAACAATTATTGTAAAAACTAGGTCTTTGGGCTTTTGATAGGGGTATTTGTGCTCAAATAAAATGGAAAGGCACCCCCTACACCCGTGGACCAAGTTTCAGCTCAGTCGGACAAGTTTTGCTAGTCATTTGTCCACCCAGAGTGTCAGTCAGTCAAAACAACAATTTTTATTGCTAAGTCAATTTTGTAATTTTTGTAAAAATGAGTTAATGGGTAAATGTAAAGATGGAAAAGGGCAAGAAAGTGCATCCCTAATCTACCCAACCCACCTTATAACTTTCACACACCCCCTCACTTGCCCATTCCCTCTTTTCCTCATGCCCCCTAGGGTGATTTGCGCCCCCCTCACACCCAAACCTTTGAAAAATGCTTTACTTTGTTGTGTGGGCCCCTCCCATGAGAGGTGCGCCCTTCTTAGCCTTTAACCTCACCCTTTAGTGGTCCCCACACTCCACCTCACCTATCCTCACACTCAATCCCTACCAAAACCCTAAGGTGGTGTGCCCCCCTCCTTGGGATTCACTCCATTTCTTGTGTTTACAACACTTGGAGCTCATCCAAGTGCCTTCACCTTGCCTCTTGAGCTATAAAAAGAACCTCTCCTCACTCATTCACTCACCATTCTTTGAGCTAGTGTTACTATACTAGAATTTCATCCCACTCTCTTGCTCTTGCCATCTTGTCATTTCACTCATATGCTTTTGAGAGTCTTGGAGCAACTTGTTGCTGCAACACTCTCACTTGGATTAATAAAGCTTTGGAGGATTTTGGAAACACCAAGTGTATTCTGGTTGCATTCTTACACATGAGGTGACTTTGTGGTGTTCAAGTTTTTGTGTGGTATTGAGTAGATCTTTGGTAAATTAGTTTACTAGAGTAGATTAGTAAAGAGTATTTTTGCTGGTTTATACTTGTTGGATAGCTAAGTGTTTGAAGTATTTCATATTGTTAGTCTATTCAAGCTTGTTATCTATTTCCATGCTTCACATCTTGTCTTGAGTTTTGCAGGTTTGCTTCAAAGGGATTGTTGGGAAAGCCTCAAGAACGAGTTTTCCCTCAAAGCCTTCTCAAACTCCTAGCTTACTTAGTCCTATTTTTCTGCACTCATTTAATGTATATTCCAGTTTAATAACCATCTTAGATAGGTCATATATTTTTACTTTTCATTTGAAGATTTTATGTGAAAAATTTCTGCGTAAAAAACATAAATTTTTCTTAACTTTGTTGTGTTGTGCAGCATTTCCAGCAAGCTTTTGCTTGCTGGTTTTTACAAGTTCTTACCAGAAACAAGGGGATATGCTGCTCAAGTTCATCCATACAACACTACAAAAGCTTCCACAATAGTTGGGTAAATTTCCCCTTCTCTTTCTTTTCTTTTTCTAGCATTGTAGCAAGCCCCCGGGAAGTTTCCTTGAGGCTTGCATTCTCTTGTATCCTTTTTGCTTTCTTGTATTTCATTTCAGCAAGTTTTAGTTGCCTACACCTTGGGAGAGTGATTGGCCAAGCCAACCCCCCAAAATCGTTGGGCTAGATTTTAGTTTTCTTTTGAGCAATTTTTTATTTCTTGCCTCACTTGTCCACAAGACAAGGTTGCGTGGCTAGCATAATAATAATCATTTAAGTTTTTTCTTTCCAACCCTCTTTGGCACAACATTGGTAGGCTTGCCTCCACCTTGTGCCATTGTGAGTGGTTTGTTTTATTTCAAGTTTTGCTTAATAAATAATTGCCTACACCTTGGGAGAGTAACCCCCAAAATCGTATGGCTAGGATGCTAGTGATGTGTTGATGGTTTACATGGTTTAAATGGATTAAAATGCTCTAGTTAATCATCATATGTCATATCATCTTAGTTTAAGCCCTTAAGGCATTTTCCATTTACATGCTTTAGTTTATTCTTGCAAATATTTTACTCTTTGGCATGGTGTATCAAATGAAATAGATTACATGGTTAAACTTATGTCTTGAAGCAATTTTATTTTTTGGGCACACATAACTCTCATGCTTTCATTTTGTTTATGGATATGTGAATGGTGTAGAACTTAACTCTTAATTTCAGCAAGTCTTTTAATCTACTTAACACATTTCATACATGCAATAACACATATGGTTAAGTGGTTATAGTTTTATCATTTTGTTGTAATTGTTGACAAGTTGTTCTTGTCTTTTACTTGCTTATTTCCTACAAGTTCATACTCATTCATGGTTAAGTAAATGATGATGGAATAGATGTTTCAATTTCAGCTTTCTCATATGTTTTAGATGTGTTTATGCTCTCTTTCCTTAATTTGCAACACACTTCACAGCAGTCATTTTAACTTTCGGTTTTGAGCATAAATCACTGTTTTTGGGCACCTAAAAGTCATCTAAAACACTCACAACACACCTTAAGACTTACCCATAAATCATAATAACTTTTTAGACCAACTAGGACAACCTAATTCCACTATCTTCACCATCTAAAACGGGTTTGAGGAAAACAACGGAGGGTAGTGGCAGGGGACTGTCTCGTGGCGCATCAGGTGTGTGTCCTCTCCGGGAAGTACTCTTACTGTCARGGCTGACCGTGAAAGCTAGGGTGGGCCTCGTTGCCTTACTATCTTGAGCATCCGGCAACCATTTGGCAACAAGAGGAGGAGGTTTAAGGTTCAAACACTTAGTTAGGGGGAGGGCAAATAAAATTGATATAATCTTTAAACAACTCCTAACCACTTAGTCTCCTAGACAATCTTTATTTTGGGTATCTTTGGATGATTGTTTAGAAGTCTATCTTGCAAGTACTTTTATTTTCATCAATCTTTCATGCAATCTTGTGGTTTGAATATCTAAGTGTTTATTTTCTTGAGCATTTAGTTTCCAAGTATTTACATCTTTATTTTATGCTTTTGTGGTGTGATTCAATAAGTTGAGTATCCCATTTGGGAGGCATCATCTTGTTGAATCTTGAGTGCTTTAGTGGTTGCCATTGAAAAGCAGTCCAATAGAGTAAGTGCTATTGGGGCATGCTTGGCCTTATGTGATTGATCTTAACTTTTGAATATCTCTTAACTCTCACATTTTGGCCCTTTTAATCTTGTCTATTTGTATCTTGTGTATATCTTGTATCCTTGTAGCATTTCTCATTCTTTGTGTAAGTAATTGTATCTTTGTTGTGGAATAGTTGTAATATAACTTTACTTGTAATCTTTTGTAACTGAACCCCCCTCAAAACTTAGTTGACCCCTTGCCCAACATTTAGGCACTAGTCTTAGTTGACTTAGGAAAGGGTTTGCTTGTCATTAATTAATCTTGCACTTTGCATTTGCTGCCTTAGCATCATAGGTTAGTTCCCCCCCCTTAACCTTTAACAAATTAAAACCAACTCCTAGAACTTCAAAGTTAAATCATATCTAGTAACTAGGGTCTACCCCCCTTGGCTTCCCTAGGAGTAAGCCTAGAAGGAAGAGGTTCTAGTCAAGGTGACAGTGTGGACTGTGAA
>JASDQU010034112.1:0-12774 GCA_032191745.1 Picea mariana | reverse complement strand
TTCTATCTGAGTTCTTAAGTTCTCGATAAGTGTTGGGATTCTTAAAAAATGTGAACACTTTCCTTTTGTTTCATCAATTCTTTCTTTAGTGACTTGTTTTCTTCTCTTAGTTCATCTAAAGCACTAATCAATTATGCCTCATAATTGTCTTCTTTTTCAATTTGTTTTTCTGTCTTATTTCCTTCATGACATTCTATTTCAAGATGTCCGCGTTTTTCAAAATTAAAGAAAAACAACATACCTTTGTTGATTATGTACTCTTCATCTTTTGAATCTATTTGACATGGTGAACATATTTCTTCTCGATCTGTACCTGTATCTTCTTTAGAATTTTATGAATATGTGATGGGTGAAGAATATATGCCATGCAACTTATCCCAAAGTACTTTGGCTGATGAACATTTACCAACCTTTTCTCTTACCATATTAGGTAATCCTTCTGAGATGAAATCCATTGCTATTTTGTTATTCTTCTTCAATTCTTTCTTGGCTGCAGTCGTTTCCCTTTTTGAACTATCATATCCTTTAATGACTGATAGCCAAATATAATGCCCCTGTGTTTGTAAAAATACTTTCTTCCTTATGCTCCACATATCATACTTTAAACATTTCTGATCATTAATCAGTGGTACTCCATTCTCAGAATAATCCATGATATCCTTCTAGTGGTTAAACCGTTTCCTGAAGGAACCTTCTCTGATACCAATTGTTGGATTACTTAGAGAGAGCGGGGGGTGAATTAGTAATAGAGCAATTGAATCCTTTTTAACCACAATATGTAAGTGTTATATCAATGTATCATTATCATCCAATAGTTGCAGAGTAAATAAGAAATGAAAAAATGAGCAATCATGCACATACATAGTACACCAGAGTTTTTACGTGGAAACCCAAAGCGAGAGAAAACCCCATAATTATTTTTCTTATATGTATTTAAGAATTACATTCATTGGAAGCACCAACTTTCTTTTTTTTCCAGCAACAACTGGAAGGAGGCTCCAACCCCCTAATTTCTTAGGCTACAACCTTAGGGAAGCTACAAATCCCCAATTCTCTGTTTACATCTAGAAGGAGGCTACGGCCCCCTATGTTCTCTGGCTACAACCACATGTCCTTGCCCCGTCCAGCCTCCATGACGTAGAAGTAGAATGATGGAACCGCTGTCACACTATCACTGTGACAGATACTGCCGTAAACTTGTACCAATAAACCTATACCAAACAACCTGTACTAATAACCTGAACCATGTATCAACCATGCATCAACCTGTACCTCAACCTATAATCAACCTGTACCATAAACAAATGCATCAACCATGCACCAACCTATACCAAACAATCTGTAATCAACCTGTACCATAAACAAGTGCATCAACCATGCACCAAACCTGTACAAATAAAAAGTAACAACAACCTGTCCAAACAACCTATCACAACAACCTATCTCATCAATATTATCAACCAAATCATACCTACTCACCAAGATCAATCACCAATAAAAATCTCAAATATGTGCATCAACCAAGCATAACACAACTCATAATCATCACCAAGATCAATATGTGCTTCTAATAATATACCAATACAAGTATGCCACATCATCCATAAACCATGTGTCAATAATACTACTAACAAGTGCCTCCAACCATGTACCAATCATGTATCAAATACTCATCAACTATGACTCATCAAGATGTAATAACATCATCAACTATACAACTCATGTATGTGCAAACTCATCAACTACTTGTCTCAACCATGTACCCGACATGTACCTCAACCAAAATTTCCCATCAATTTCATCATCCAAATATGTATATGATCACATACCTACAAACCTTTCTTAACTTTAACAACAAGAGACTACCATTTTCATCAAACTTTACTTTAGTCTCACATGACTAATTTTGGATTAGTCAACAACCCTCACTTGAAATAATCATAACTATGTACCTATAATGAATAAAGATCTCAAATGGTACACAATTTTCTTCAATGTCTTTTATGCAATTCCTCCAGACTTCACTACTTGGAACCTCTCAGAAAAGGAGTTATAGCAAAAATGACATACCTTGTTGAATTCTGACTTATTCTAGAGAGTGAACTTGTAGAGCATACTCCGCACAGAATATTTGTTGTGTGGATCTAAAAATTGTACACAAAATACTAAATACTATACTCTAACCAACACATTTGGTCTTACTGAATTTGGATATGTTATGAAGAAGTTATGACTTTTTTACCCGAAACACTTGTTTTAGACTAGTTTCGGGACTAGCCACAAACCCTATTTTCCACGGAGTGTAACTCCAAAAATACAACAACCCACAAGATAAAATTCATACCACAGCTACTTGGATATGTTTTCTCAATGGCCTCCCAATTTCATGGTTTGAATCATTCTCAAATTTTTTTTATTGTGAAACTGGTGAGATGATTTGTAAATAAAATACCTTAGAAAGCATCATCAAAATTTCGTCCCTTGAATTTTGGCCTTCTTTACTTCACCTTCCCTTTGAAATTTGGCTTAGATATACTTTGGTTATCTCAGTCACCTGCAAATATTCAATATTCTCAAGTGTGATTAAAATGAGAGAGCCTTGTCTCTTATTTATACTCTCCAAGTAGCTTCCTTAGAAGCATCGTCTATACCACTTTGTCCACATAGCCACTGTGTCCACATAGTCATCTATGTCCAACTTTGCTCAATTTTCCACTTGTCAATGTATCCAATAACCACTTGACCACTTAACCCATTTTCCTCATTTTAGGGTTAACCTTCTTATAACCACTTTCCATAATTAGAAAGTTCTCCATTTACTTAATTATTTAAATAATCCTCCTTGACTTTGTCACTTCACTTTATTATTTAAATAATCCTCTTCGATTTTGTCACTTCACTTTATTATTTAAATAATCCTCTTTGACTTCGTCACTTCACTTTATTGTTTAAATAATCCTCTTTGATTTTGTCACCTCACTTTATTATTTAAATAATTTCTTTTTTGCAAGCACTTTGACTTCTTTTACCTTTTGTGGTTTTAAGCCAATCATGTGAGGGTCCTTCAAATTCATAAGGCCATAACTCTCAAACTGTGAGGAGTTATGTGACGTTCCACATACCTCTGGAAATGGAATGACATGTAATATCCATATAGAATAGTCTTACCTACAAATATATGAAAAATCATACCATTATACATCAAACAAACTTGGGTCCATTACCTAAAGCTTTGTACTAACATAATTTGCTACTGCACTTTCTTCAAGGGTTGACATCAATGATAACCAACCCAATTAATCAATAATTCCCACCTTTGGCATTGATGGCAACACTCTGATGCAATATTGAAATCATATCACTCATGCTCCCTCTCGAACCATGCCTGTATCTCGGTGACCAACGCTCCCCTTGGAACCATGCCTCTGTCCTCTGCATCTGATAAATCTCTCCCACTTTTTCATCATTGAAAAATTTATCTTTCCATTCAGGGATGCTCCCCCTAACTGACTCATATGATATCCCAACCTTAATTGTCCTCTTTATGGTGCTTCCTCATGTACATCTAAGACATATAAGATAAGTATTCAAAAGTATTCATTTTGAGGTAGAAATAACTTTGATTCTATGGCGAAGATACTCAAAGGATTCCCATGGAAGCGGTTTTGTAAAGATGTCTCCCACTTGTTCTTTTGTGCCCATATATTCAACTCTGATGTTATTTTCTACAACCTATTCCCATAGAAAGTGATACTTGATTGGAATGTGCTTCGTCTTGGAGTGCATCACTGGGTTCTTTGAGATACTGTTGGCGCTTCTATTATCAAAATAGATTGTAATGGGCTCAACATACTCAACTTGTATATCTGTTAGAGTTTGTTTCATCCATAGAACATGTGTACAACATGCTTCTTCTTGAATATACTCTGCCTTAGCTATAGAAAAAGATACTGATGATTGTTTCTTGCTTAGCCATGATACTAAACACTCACCCAAGTAGAACGCTGCTCCAATGGCGCTTTGTCAGTCATCAATGCAACCTGCCCAATTTGCATCTGTGTAGGCAATAAGTGATAGATCCTTTCCTTTTGGATACCATAATCCAAAATTAGTACAATAAAAACAATGACCATAATAGAAATTTGCATACTTGGGAGTGAATGATCTTCTTTGTGGTGTAGTCCTTCTGAATTTTTGCCTTGATTGAGCTTGACAATTTTACTTCTGTATTCTCTGTAACTAATGTGGATGTTTCTGTCTCTTCAACATTCCTTTTGAGCTTGACAATTTTACTTCTCAATGTGGAAACTTCTTCTTCAAGCTTCTCTAGGGATGATTTTAAGGATGGAAATTTGTTTTAAAATGTAGAAACCTTGGTGAATCTTACTAATCCTTCATATCCCAACTATAAATGTTTGGTGATATTTTTGTAAAAATATTCAAATTTATAAGGATTTTATATAGTTTTTATAAAATTTTGGCAATTTTTAAGGTAAAATGATTTTATCCTATAGAATTTGGGCGAATCATTTTTAAAATAGCGAATCTCATTTTTGGAAAAACCATGGAAAATTAGCCCATGAGCGAAATTTAGCCCCTAAAATCATCCATGAGCTACTTCTCAACCTCTTTTTCTTTCTTTAATATCTGAGACTTCATGACTTTTTCTGTTCTCTTTGATTCTTCAAGATGAATTTTTAATGTGCTTATTTCTTCTTCAATTACTTTCTCTTCTTGACCAAATGTTGTTTCAAGCTGGTTTAGATCGTTGTTTCTTTCCTTAAGATGATCTGTTAATATCTTCTCTCTCATTTATTCTTCTTCCTTTTGTGCTGCTATGTTGGCTTCCAAACACTGATTTTGATATTCAAGATTTTCTTTAATCTTTCTAGCTTCTTCTAGCTGAGTTCTTAAGTTATCGATGACCAGTTGGGATTCTTCAAAAATGTGAATGCTTTCCTTTTGTTTCATCAATTCTTTCTTGAGTGACTTGTTTTCTTCTCTTAGTTCATCTAAAACACTAATCAATTCTGCCTCATAATTGGATTCTTTTTCAATTTGTTTTTTTGTCTCATTTCCTTCATGGCATTATATTTCAAGATGTTTGTGTTTTTCACAATTAAAGAAAATCAACATACCTCTGTTGATTATGTACTCTTCATCTTCTGTATCTGTTTGATATGGTGAAAACATTTCTTCTTGATCTGCACCTACATCTTCTTTAGAATTTTTTGAATCTGTGATGGGTGAAGAATATATGTCATGTAACTTATCCCAAAGTACTTTGGCTGTTGAACATTTACCAGCCTTTTCTCTTACCGGATTAGGTAATCCTTTCCAGATGAAATCCATTGCTATTTTGTTATTGGTCTTTAATTCTCTCTTGGCTGCAGTATTTTACCTTTTTGAACTATCATATCTTGTAACAACTGATAGCAGAATATAATGCCCCTGTTCTTGTAAAAAAAAATTCTTCCTTTTTCTCCACATATCATACTTTGAACCATTCTGGCCATTAAACAGTGGTACTCCATTCTCAGAATAATCCATGATATCCTTCTAGTGGTTAAACTGTTTCCTAAAGGAACTTGCTCTGATACCAATTGTTGGATTACTAAGAAGGGGGTGAATTAGTAATAGAGAAATTGAATCCTTTTTAACCACAATATCTCAGTGTTATATCAATGTAGCATTATCATCCAATAGTTGCAGAGTAAATAAGCAATGAACAAATGATCAATCATACACATACACAATACACCAGAGTTTTTATGTGGAAACCCAAAGTGAGAGAAAAGCCCATAATGCTTTTTCTTATATGTCTTTAAGAATTACATTCATTGGAAGCACCAAATTCCTTTGTTTTCCAGCTGCAACTGGAAAGAGGCTCCAACCCCGTAATTTCTCGAGCTAAAACCTGAGGGAAGCTCCAACTCCCCAATTCTCTGGCTACATCCAGAAGGAGGCTATGCCCCCCTATGTTCTCCAGATACAACCGGAAGGTGGCTACAACCACCTGTCCTTGCCCCACCCAATCGCCATGATGTAGAATTAGAATGATAGAACCACTGTCACACTATCACTGTGAGATATACTGCTATAAAATTGTACCAATCAACCTGTACTAATAACATGAACCATGCATCAACCATGCATCAACCTATACCTCATCCTATAATCAACCTGTACCATAAACACGTGCATAAACCATGCACCAACCTATACCAAACAACCTGTAATCAACCTGTACCATAAACAAGTGCATCAACCATGCACCAAACCTGTACAAATAAAAAGTAACAACAACTTGTCCAAACAACCTATCACAACAACCTATCTCATCAATATTATCAACCAAATCATATCTACTCACCAATAAAAATCTCAAATATGTGCATCAACCAAGCACAACACAACTCATAATCATCACCAATATCAATATGTGCTTCTAATAATATACCAATACAAATATGCCACATCATCCATAAACCATGTGTCAATAATACTACTAACAAGTGCCTCCAACCATGTACCAAGTATGTACCAATCATGTATTAAATACTCATCAACTATGACTCATCAAGATGTAATAACATTATCAGCTATACAACTCATGTATGTGCAAACTCATCAACTACTTGTCTCAACCATGTACCCGACATGTACCTCAACCAAAATCCCCCATCAATTTCATCATCCAAATATGTATATGATCACATACCTACAAACCTTTCTTAACTTTAACAACAAGAGACTAGCATTTTCATCAAACTTTACTTTAGTCTCACATGACTAATTTTGGATTAGTCAACAACCCTAACTTGAAATAATCATAACTATGTACCTGTAATGAATAAAGATCTAAAAATGGTACACAATGTTCTTCAATGTCTTTTATGTAATTCCTCCAGACTTCACTACTTGGAACCTCTCAGAAAATGAGTTATAGCAAAAATGGCATACCTTTTTGAATTCTGGCTTATTCTAGAGAGTGAACTTGTAGAGCATGCTCCACATAGAATATTTGTGTGTGGATATGAAAATTGTACACAGAATATTATAGAATGTACTCTAACCAACACATTTGGTCATACTGAATTTGAATATGTTATGAAGAAGTTATGACGTTTTTACTCGAAATGCTTGTTTTAGACTAGTTTAAGGACTAGCCACAAACCCTATTTTCCACTGAAAGTAACTCCAAAAATACAACCCACAAACTGAAATTTGTACCACAACTACTTGGATATATTTTCTCAATGACCTCCCAATTTCACATTCTGAATCATTCTAGAAAAAACTTTATTGTGAAACTGGTCAGATGACTTGTAAATAACATACCTTAGAAGGAATCATCAAAATAATTTATCCTCCCTTGAATTTCGACCTTCTTTACTTCACCTTCCCTCAGAAATTCAACTTAGATATCCTTTGGTTACCTCAATCACTTGTAGATATTCTATATGCTCAAGTGCGATTAAAATGAGCAAGTCTTGCCTCTTATTTATACTCTCCAAGTAGCTTCCTTAGAAGCATTTTCTAGACCACTTTTTCCACATAGTCATCTATGTCCAACTTTGCTCAATTTGCCACTTTTCCATGTATCCAATAGCCACTTGACCACTTAACCCATTTTACTCATTTTAGGGTTAACCTTCTTATAACCACTTTCCATAATTAGAAAGTTCTCCATTTACTTTATTATTTAAATAATCCTTCTTGACTTTGTCACTTCACTTTATTATTTAAATAATCCTCTTTGATTTTGTCACTTCACTTTATTATTTAAATAATCCTCTTTGACTTTGTCACTTCACTTTATTATTTAAATAATTTCCTCTTTGCAAGCACTTTGACTTCTTTGACCTTTTGGGGTTTCAAGCCAATCATATGAGGGTCCTTCAACTTCGTAAGCCCATAAATCTCAAACCGCGAGGAGTTATGTGATGTTACACATACCTCCAGAAATGGCATGACATGTACTATCCATATAGAATAGTCTTAGCTGCAAATATATCAAAAATATACCATTATACATTAAACAAACTTGGGTCCATTACCCAAACCTTTGTGCTGCTAGAATTCACTACCAGACTTTCTTCAAGGGTTGACATCAATGAAAACCACCCGAATTAATAAAAAATCCCCCCCTTTGACATTGATGGAAACACTCTAATGCAATACTGAAATCATATCACTCATGCTCCCCCTGGAACCATGCCTACATCTCTGTGACCAATGCTCCCTCTGGAACCATGCCTTTGTCCTCTGCATCTGATAAAACTCTTACGCTTTGTCATCAATGGAAAAGGTATATTTCCATTTGGGGCTACTCCCCATAACTGACTCATCTGTTCTCCCAACCTGAACTGTCCTCTTTATGGTGCTTCCTTGTGTACATCTAAGACATATAAGATACACATTCAAAAGCATTCATTTTGGATTAGAAATAACTCTAAGTCTCTGGCGAAGATACTCAAAGGATTCCCTTGGAAGCGGTTTTGTAAAGATGTCTACCACTTGTTCTTTTGTGCCCACATATTCAACTTTGATGTTATTTTCTGCAACCTATTCCGATAGAAAGTGATACTTGATTGGAATGTGCTTCGTCTTGGAGTGCATCATCGAGTTCTTTAAGATATGGATGACACTTGTATTATCACAATAGATTGGAATGGGCTCATCATACTCAACCTATATATCTGTAAGAGTTTGTTTCATCCATAGTACCTATGTACAACATGCTGCTGCTGCAATATACTCTACCTCAGCTGTAGATAAAGACACCGATGATTGTTTCTTGCTTAGCCATGATACTAAACACTCACCCAAGTAGAACACTACTCCACTGGTGCTTCGTTGGTCATCAATGCAACTTGCCCAATCTACATCTGTGTAGAAAATAGGTGATAGATCATTTCCTTTTGGATACCATAATCCAAACTCTTATGTTCCTTTGAGATATCTTAAAATCCTCTTCACTACTAATACATGTGATTCCTTTGGTGCTTCTTGAAATCATGCCACTTGTCCAACTCCTTGCATTAAATCTGGTTTGGATGCTGTCACATATAGTAAGCTACTAATCATTGACCTATATTTCCTTTGGTCTGTAGAATTTAAATCATCATCTTTTCTCAACTTGCAACTGGTTTGCATAGGAGTGGTAACTAGTTTGAAATATTCCATTCCGAACCTCTTTAGCATTTCTCTGATATACTTAGTTTGAGAAATAAAAATTCCTTGATTGCTTTGACATATCTGAAGACCCAAAAAGAATGATAGTTCTCTAGGTAACGGCATTTCAAATTCGTTCTGCATATCCTTTGCAAATTTATGGCTTAACCTGTCATTAGTACTTTCAAAACAATATCATCAACATAAATTTCACTTAATAAAATACTACCTTGAGTTACCTTGACGTAGAGGATGTTTTCTACGTTTCCTTTCCATAGTTCGTAGGGAGTTTTGTCATTGTTGTTTCTGAGCATTACTCTATTTTGAATGTAAACTGATGTATGCACTGCATGTGTCCAAAATATATCTGTCAATTTGGAATCCATTAGCATTGTTCGAGCCTTTTCCTGTGTAATTATCATCCATTATGATAATGTTCCTTTGTCTCTGAACCACTCTCTGAACCAATCTATGAATCCATGCTCTCGTCCATTGTCATATATCTGTCCAAACCTGCTAATTGTTCTTATGAATCCATCTCTTTCCATACTGTCCAAGACTCTACTTACTTAATTGTCCATAATGTTGACCCATTTATCACTATACTATCATGAAGTCTTGATTAATCTATCAAACTGCACTTTTGTTAACTGACTGCTCTGAATCTATTTTCTCAAACTCTACAAACTACTCGAAGGATGGTTCTTCAGTCTGTCACAACTATCACATAGACTCCCCCTATCTAATATTCATATTACTTGAGAGTCTCTAAGCCGTATGGCTTAGAACAATTCCTACTCTGATGTGTATTCATAATCATATTCATTGGTAGATTCATCATCATCTTCATTGGTAGATTCATCATCATCTTCATTGGTATATTCATTATCTCTACGAGCTCAGACTTCTTTCTTTCTGTCTGTGGATGCATCTTTCACTACAATGCCTGGAAGTACAATCTCTTGAACCTATTCCTTATTTACGTGTCCTTCCTTTATTTCAGTTATAATCCAAACCTTTCTGTATCTGGCATCTTTCTTTTTCTCTATAGAATTTTCTTCATCTCGTTTTATTTCCAATCTTACGATCTCTGGTACTTGGTCTTTGTTCACATGTTCTTCCTGTTTTCCTATCCATACTTTCTTATATCTGATATCAATGTTCTCTTTCATGGAAGTATCGATCATGATTCTACAATCACTGGCTATGTGTCCATAGTTATGACATTTGTAACACTCAATGTTACGTGTTTCCACATAGTCACTTCTTGCTTGAACATTTATTTTATAATCCCTGCAATCTGCAACCTTATGTCCAAAATTAGTACAATAAAACCAATGACCATAAAAGAAATTTGCATACCTGGGAGTGAATGATCTTCTTTGTGGTGTAGTCCTTCTGAATTTCTTCCTTGATTCATCATGATCATGATTGAAGCTTCTTTGTGGCTTGAACACAGATGGTTTTCTTGAAGATGTATCTTCAATAGTTTTCTTAGATTCCGGTTGACCATGATTCCTTCCTTTGAGTACTTCTACATAACTCTTTCTATTTTCTTCATTCTTCTTTTCTAGAAACCTAGAGTGCTTCTCTTTATTCTTTGTAACTGATTTGGATGTTTCTGTCTCTTCAACGTTCTTTTTGAGCTTGACGATTTTACTTCTCAATGTGACAACTTCTTCTTCAAGCTTCTCAGCCTCTTCTTCTTTCTTTAATATCTGAGACTTCATGACTTCTTCTGTTCTCTTCGATTCTTCAAACTAAATTTATAATGTGATTATTTCTTCTTCAAGTACTTTCTCTTATTGACCAAATGCGAACTCAAGTTGGTTTAGATCGTTATTTCTTTCCTGAAGATGATCTATCAATATCTTCTCTTCCATTTCTGCTTCTTCCTTCTGTGCTGCTATGTTGGATTCCAAACACTGCTTTTGATATTCAATATTTTCTTCGATATTTATGGCTTCTTCTAGCTGAGTTCTTAAGTTCTCGATGACCTGCTAGGATTCTTCAAAAATGTGAACACTTTCCTTTTGTTTCATCTATTATTTATTGAGTGACTTGTTTTCTTCTCTTAGTTCATCTAAAGCACTAATCAATTCTGCCTCATAATTGTCTTCTTTTTCAATTTGTTTCTCTGTCTGATTTCCTTCATGGAATTCTATTTCAAGATGTCCATGTTTTTCACAATTAAAGAAAAACAACATACCTCTGTTGATTACTCATCTTCTGAATCTGTTTGACATGGTGAACATATTTATTCTTGATATGTACATGCATCTTCTTTGGCATTTTTTGAATTTGTTATGGGCGAAGAATATATGTCATGTAACTTATCCCAAAGTACTTTGGCTGATGAACATTTACCAACCTTTTCTCTTACCAGATTAGGTAATCCTTCTGAGATGAAATCCATTGCTATTTTGTTATTCTTCTTCAATTCTTTCTTGGTTGCAGTCATTTCGCTTTTTGAACTATCATATCTTGTAACGACTGATAGTCAAATATAATTCCCCGGTGCTTGTAAAAATAATTTCGTCCTTATGTTCAAAATCTCATACTTTAAGCCATTCTGACCATTAAACAATGGTACTCCATTCTAAGAATAATCCATGATATCCTTTGAGTGGTTAAATTATTTTCTGAAGGAACCTGCTCTGATACCAATTGTTGGATTACTGAGAGGGGGGGTGAATCAATAATAGAGCAATTGAATCATTTTAACCACAATATGCAAGTGTTATATCAATGTAGAATTATCATCCAATAGTTTCAAAGTAAATAAGCCATGAACAAATGAACAATCATACACATACACAATACACCAATGTTTTTACATGGAAACCCAAAGCGGGAGAAAACCCTAGAATGATTTTTCTTATATGTGTTTAAGAATTACATTCATTTGAAGAACCAACTTCCTTTGTCTAACCAAAACATTTGGTCTTACTGAATTTGGATCTGTTATGAAGAAGTTATGTCGTTTTAACCCGAAACACCTATGTTAGACTAGTTTCAGGACTAGCCACAAACCCTATTTTCCACAAAGTGTAATTCCAAAAATACAACGACCCACAAGATGAAATTCGTACGAAAACTACTTGGATATGTTTTCTCAATGACATCCCAATTTCACGGTATGAATCATTCTAGAAAAAAAGTTATTGCGAAAATGGTGAGACGACCTGTAAATAACATACCTTAGAAAGCATCATCAAAATAATTTATCCTCCTTCACCTTGCCTCTAAAATTTGACTTAGATATCCTTTTGTTATCTCAGTCACTTGTAGATATTCAACATGCTCAAGTGTGATTAAAATGAGAGAGACTTGCCTCTTATTTATACTCTCCAAGTAGCTTCAAGCATCTTCTAGGCCACTTTGTTCACATAGTCATCTATGTACAACTTTGCCCAATTTTCCACTTGTCCATGTATCCAATAGCCACTTAACCACTTAACCCATTTTCCTCATTTTAGGGTTAACCTTCTTATAACCACTTTCCATAATTAAAAAGTTCTCCATTTACTTTATTATTTAAATAATCCTCCTTGACTTTGTCACTTCACTTTATTATTTAAATAATCCTCTTTGATT
>JASDQU010034111.1:8316-18533 GCA_032191745.1 Picea mariana | reverse complement strand
GCACACTCGCTGTCAGAAAAGTCAGAAAAAGCACACTCGCTGGCAGAGAAAAGCAGACTCGGTGTGGCTGTCGCTGTCAGAAAACTCAAGCAACGGTTCAATTCAAATTAATTTCCATTTGAATTGTGCTTGAATTCCAAATAGTTTCTGAGAAGATTGGAAATACTTTTTAGGACAGAGCTTGCAATTGTGGAGAAGATTGGAAATACTTTTTGGAGGATTGAAGTCATTTTTAGTTACGTACATTTGGCTATGGAGGATTTAAAGATTTATACACGTGTGTAAGATTTTTTCATATACTTAGTATTTTATTTTAATGCTTGTGTTTGTACTTAAAATTAGATTTAGATTGGTGTGATAACATCATATTATGGTGAAGAATATTGTATTGTGTCAACCGGTATATAAGGAAAATGAAATTAAGGTAGAAGGTAGCATATTTAGGTTATGGAGATTAAATTTGTCTTACATACTATATAGAGTAYATTTTTGGATAAACATTGTATATTTAGTTTTTAAAAGGTTTAACATTTGAGTGAATATTCCGTCCATAATCAAAGATAATAAAAAGTTTGTATGTAAAAAACTAGTGTCCATATTTTGTAATTAAAGATTTGGATCGAAAAGTGACCATTGAGTAAGAATTGGATAAATAAAGAATTAAATAACATAATCAAACTAGTACTTGAAATTAAATAAAAAATTAATTAACCAAGTCAATATTCAAGTTGAAAAATTATTTAATGGAGAAAATACATATACCATGAAATCAATTTAGTCGTTAATAATGAAGAGATTTAAAAAGGTTGGAGATTATTAATAATAATATTAATAATATATAACATAATGAAGGAGTCACATGTTTGGATTACACATAATAAGATTTTTTTTTAAAAGGGTTGAAAATAATTAATAATAATATTAATAATATCTAAGATAATGAAAGATTGACATGTTTGGATTAGACAGAACAAGGAAAAGTTGATGGCATAGGCTATCGATTAGTGTTATAATATAATAATGTAATGTAATTAGATAATGACTATAAGGAGGATAATGAGATAATGAATATAAAGGAAATTGAGAAGATTAATATAATTTAATAATGAAATTGGGGCACCCTTAAATTAGATTTATAAGAAACTGCGCTAAAAGTAGTTGTAAGTAATTTTTCTCTCTACTAGGGTTTCCACCCCGAGCTCCTCTGTGAGCGTCGCCTTGAGTACCTGTCATGACCATGGAGGCCAAGGAAGGGGGACCTCCTAGCCCCTCCAAAAGCGGCTCGCACTTGGGAACATGATAAATGCATCCTGCGGGCTCCTATTGCTCCCAAATATATTATCAAATCACCAAGAATAGAAGATCAAAAGCAATACATGAAAGATTTCACCCAAGTGGGAAAGTTTTTGGGCCTATGACCATCGAAGAAAGATCTAGTGAAGTGGATTCAACGCTGGCGGAAGACCAAAGGTCATTACGACCTTCAGCTCGGTTCCAAAGTCTTCTTCACCATCATCCTACACAACCTAGAAGACATAAACACATTTTTTGAAGGAGGCCCTTACTTTTATAACTCGACAGGACTTTTCCTTTGTTTCTGGACGAAAAAGTTCAATCCAGAGAAGGAAGACTTCACGCACGCACCAGTTTGGTTGAGACTCTACTCCTTACCTCGGGAATTTTGGTTGGAGGAAATACTAACAGGCATTGGTAATAAGATTGGCATCGACGTCAAAGCCTCTAAAGCCACAAAACAATTAAGGTACACTGCTTATGCTCGTATTTGTGTCTATTTAAATATCTCTAAACCCCTACCTGGAGCCATAACCTTAGACTACTAGGATGAAGAATGGTCACAAACCTTGGACTACGAGCATATTCCCTTCCACTACCAGAAGTGTCACGAACATGGCCATCTCTTCTGTGAATGCCCCCTTAATAACCCCAACAAAACAAACCCTAAGGATCCTGACAAAAACAAGGATGGTTACACCCAAGTCACGTGTCGTCACAGGAAAAAAGCCAGAAAAGTGCCTCCTTAGGCCCCCTCCAGACCCTCAACCAATAACTCCTTCGAAGCCCTCCTGAAAATCCCAGAAAATCCCAAAAAATGCAAAATGCCCCCAGCTCATTGTAGGATACCTGGAATTGCTCCAGTACTTGAGAAATAGAGTCAATTCAAAGAACAATACCAAAATGGCAAGAATAGACCAAATGACATTATATTAATAACCATTTGAAGTTATTTGGGAAATATCATCAAAAGAATTCGATTCAACAAAATTATAAACAGCCTAAACATGTTATAAACAAGGGATAAAATGATACACTCTTGGAGACATACTAGCAATCTAACAACAGTCTAGTTCCTGAATTAATATAAATATTACTGGTAGATTGGAAGATTACAAAAGAAGAAATTCAATTGACTAGATGTAAGACCAAAACCTGAAATGATCCCAATAGAAAAAACAAGCTTGATAGGGAGTGATTGATAAGGTAATAACAAATTCATGGGAAGGACAACACTCGCATAATGGCAATGGAACTAATACAGGGTAAATTTCATAACGTTGTGAAAAAATCAAGATGGATGCTCAAATTAACCACATTAGTGATAATGATAGCTGCCCCATTCCCAATCGATAGATAGGGATATCACATCTGCAAGTAGATACTTAAGTAGCTTGTTTTAGAAAAATTGGTTGGCATCTAATTAAGATAAGATGAAAAATTTAGTTGCGTGCCGCTGGGATTGGAGCAGGTGACTAGGTTTGAGTTTCTAGATGTCTCTCGTAGTAAATCAGTGTAATGAATTAACAGAGGGTTGAATTGGTAGATGTCTCTCTTAGTAAATCAGTGTAATGACTTAACAGACTTCAAAGTAGTTTATTCAACTAAAAATAATGATTAGTCAAATGATATAGCTTTACGCTATGCTTTTCCTGGTTTGAGGGTTTCTTCATTTATTATTTACATTGGTTTGAGGGTTTCTTCGTTTATTATTTACATTTGCAGAAATGATCAATTCAAAATCATAGAATTTACCAAATCTTATTTACAGTAATTTACTCTCTTCTGTTAATCAGGTTTAAGATTTGATAGACCAATTTGATCTTAGTGGACACTAATCATCATCATACTAAGAGATATCCCTGATATTTATTCTTTCTCGAAACTAAAGCCACAATGGTTTGTATGCAGGTATGTAGTGATTTGGAGATAATGACTTTCCAGAACGACATGCTTGTTTTCCGTTTAAATATTAAGGTAAATGTATACAATGTGATTTTTGTTTATAGTTGGCAGTATTAGCTTTTACTCTTGCATTTTATCACATCATATTTAACAAGGTTTGGAAACGGTTTTTACAATGGAACTGCTTAATTCGTATATGGTTTCTCCAGCTTAATGAATAAGCTTATATCCATGGGTTGCTCAACATTTGAAGGAAGGCAAATGAATTGCATATCAATATGTTTGATGGTTATTCAAATTTTAGGGTAGGGAACCATTCGATTTATAGTTTGTATTTTTAGGTTTCGTTACATATTATTATACAGGTTCCGTTGAAACCCTTGGGCAAAGTCATGTTCAAAAGGCCATTGATAGCAGGTACCTTGACTTGCATGTTTATGAACACTCATGTATATTGTCCATAAATTAAGAACGAAATCGAATCTGATTCGACAACTAGGGTAACAACATGAGTTGAATATAGATTTGGATATCGTGCTACAAAAGTTAAGCAGTGATGTATAGTTCCATACCAAAGCATATGATTTGTGTTTATTCTTTGCTAAGGAAATAGTCAGAATACTAATTTATCTAAGAGGATATTAAAAAAAAATGTGACTCAGTGTTACTGCCAAAGAGACAGACATAGTTGGAAGTTTGCAAATCATAAAATATGAAGACAATTATTTAAAGCTATTTTAAGAATACCTCAAACTGAAAAGGACCTATGAGGTTAAACAGAGCACCCAACACATACAGTCTATGAAAAGCCGAATGTACTAACCTCGTTGGCAAAGGAAATCGTTGCTTAAGAGTTTGTTTTATAGAAACTCTTTGCTGGGCTGTGCGGCAGCGATAAATACCGTTCTCATTGCTGGGCTGTGCGACAGCGATAAACACCGTTCTCATTGGAGAATCCAGTGATAAATACCATTGCTGGGTTGTGTGGCAGTGATAAAAAACCCCAAAAAATGAATAATCCACACATGAATACCGTTCTCATTGGTGGGCTGTGCGGTAGTTTTGGTTAACCAAAAACAAGAACCTATCAGAATTTGAAAAGTGATAAAAAAATTGAAGATTCAACCCATGAATACTGAGCCATAGACACTCACCATGAAGGCAGCCATCATCTACTCATCATGCATGTTGGCTTATCATCAAAATCCATTCTGCCACGGTTGCCTCTCCTCTCTCTCAGTTATCACAGACCCACATACACAGGGAAAACAACACAGGACAAACATACTGCAAACAACACACGGGCACAAATAGACAACAATACACAGCACATGGACGAAGCTCTCCACAACACACCACACTGCCTGAGAGAGAGAGAGCAGAATCAAGATCGCGACCATTTTGCCTGTGAACAGAGATCGATTTTTTTAGAGATTAATTGCATCCACTTGATATAGAACCCACCAAGAAAAGATTAATTGTAATTCAAAGCGATTTTTTCAGAGATTAATTGTATCCACGTGATATAGAACCCATATAGATAAGATTATTTGTAATTCAAATTGTTGATTCTGGAAAAATTGGAATCCAGAGGTAAAATCAATTTCATGCAAGAATGCATAAAAACTAGCAATCTATACTCATTTTTGTGTATATGCAATTAAAAACCAGACTAAAACCACATCATGAGCCAGACACGTACCTCTGTCAGTCCAAAACCGTCAGCGATCTTCCCTTCAGGTCCAGTCTGATCTATTCGGATCAGATTTTCCAACCTCCCTGATCTTCCTTTTGACTCCGCTTTGATCTGTTCGGATCAGATCTTCCAATCTATGTTGATATATATATATTTTCGTCGAGCTTGAGCATCATGAGGATTTTGGCAACAAATGTGTTGGGATCCTTCGACGATTTATTTGTTAGGCTTTTCTGCCTCTGCTCTCATTTCCATGTCCTTCATTATTGCCTGGGTTAATCTCCATGGTCTTATTGGACATTTAGTTGGACATGGCACTGTTGCCGAGATCCCAGGTGTTCATCGTTCTCTCCATGCTCGTCGTTCACCCATGCTCCCACTATACAGTAAGGAGAATATTCTTCGTATTGATTTGGAATTGCGGCCTCTTTCCACACATCTTAAAACCCTATAAAATCTCTGTAAACCCATGCTCGTTGTTCACCCATATTCCTCATCATCTTAAAATCTCTATAAACCCATTCTCTCTGTAAACCCATGTTCGTTGTTCGGCCTCTTTCCACACATCTTAAAACCCTATAAAATCTCTGTAAACCCATGTTCATCATCCTCTCCATGCTCGCTGTTCGCCCATACTCCTCCATAATGATTTGGAATTGCGGCCTCTTTCCACACATCTTACAGCAAACCTTTGTAAACCCAGAAACGGACAACAAGCTCAGTCGACTAAGCAATAGAGTATAGCCAAACTTCTACCCATGAATTTTCGACACGTGGATCAATCTGGTGCCGCTAGATAAAAATGACAGTTATGATCTAATGGTCAGTACTCCCATCAGAAAACGCACACTCACTGTCAGAAAAGTCAGAAAATGCACACTCGCTGTCAGAAAAGTCAGAAAAAATTCACTCGCTAGCAGAGAAAAGCAGACTCGGTGTGGCTGTCGCTGTCAGAAAACTCAAGCAATGGTTCAATTCAAATTAGTTTCCATTTGAATTGTGCTTGAATTCCAAATAGTTTTTGGAGAAGATTGGAAATACTTTTTAGGACAGAGCTTGCAATTGTGGAGAAGATTGGAAATACTTTTTGGAGGATTGAAGTCATTTCTAGTTACGTACATTTCCTTGGCTATGGAGGATTTAAAGATTTATACACGTGTGTAAGATTTTTTCATATACTTAGTACTTAGTATTTTATTTTAATGCTTGTGTTTGTACTTAAAATTAGATTTAGATTGGTGTGATCACATCATATTCGTTGTTAATGACATGCTAGGAATATTGTATTATGTCAACTAGTGTATAAGGAAAATGAAATTAAGGTAGAAGGTGATATATTTAGGTTATGGGGATTAAATTTGTCTTACATACTATATAGAGTATATTTTTGGATAAACATTGTATATCTAGCTTTCAAAAGGTTTAACATTTGAGTGAACATTCTGTCCATAATCAAAGAATACAAAAAGTTTATATATAGAAAACTAGTGTCGATATTTTGTATTTAAAGATTTGGATCAAAAAGTAACCATTGGGTATGAATTGGATAAAGAATTAAATAACATAATCAAACTAGTACTTGAAATTAAATAAAAAATTAATTAACCAAGTCAATATTCAAGTTGAAAAGTTATTTAATGGAGAAAATACATATACCATGAAATCAATTTAGTCGTTAATAATGAAGATATTTTAAAAGGTTGGAGATGATTAATAATAATATTAATAATATATAACATAATGAAGAAGTCACATGTTTGGATTACACATAATAAGGAAGATTTTTTTTAAAAGGGTTGAAAATGATTAATAATAATATTAATAATATCTAAGATAATGAAGGATTGACATGTTTGGATTGGAAATAACAAGGAAAAGTTGATGGCATAGGCTATCAATTAGTGTTATAATATAATAATGTAATATAATTAGATAATGACTATAAGGAGGATAATGAAATAATGAATATAAAGGAAATTGAGAAGATTAATATAATTTAATAATGAAATTGGGGCACCCTTAAATTGGATTTATAAGAAACTGCACTAAAAGTAGTTGTATGTACTTTTTCTCTCTACTAKGGTTTCCACCCCGAGCCCCTCTGTGAGCGTCGCCTTGAGTACCTGTCGCGACCATGGAGGTTGAGGAAGGGGGACCCCCTGGTCCCTCCAAAAGCGGCTTGCACCTTAGAACATGATAAATGCATCCCACAAGCTCCTATTKMTCCCAAATATATTATCAAATCACCAAGAATAGAAGATCAGAAGCAATACATGAAAGATTTCACCCTAGTGGGAAAGTTTTTGGGCCTATGGCCATCGAAGAAAGATCTAGTGAAGTGGATTCAACACTGGTGGAAGCCCAACGGTCATTACGACCTTGAGCTCGGTTCCAAAGGCTTATTCACCATCATCCTACACAACCTAGAAGACATAAACATATTTTTTGAAGGAGGCCCTTACTTTTATAACTCGATAGGACTTTTCCTTTGTTTCTGGATGAAAAAGTTCAATCCAGAGAAGGAAGACTTCACGCACGCACCAGTTTGGTTGAGACTCTACTCCTTACCTCAGGAATTTTTGCTGGAGAAAATACTAGCAGGCATTGGTAATATGATTGGAATCGACGTCAAAGCCTCTAAAGCCACAAAACAATTAAGGTACACTGCTTATGCTCGTATTTGTGTCTATTTAAATATCTCCAAACCCCTACCTGGAGCCATAACCTTATACTACTAGGACGAAGAATGGTCACAAACCTTGGACTACGAGCATATTGCCTTCCACTTCCAGAAGTGTCACGAACATGGCCATCTCTTCTGTGAATGCTCCCTTAATATCCCCAAAAAAACAAACCCTGAGGATCCTAAAAAAAACAAGGAGGGTTACACCCAAGTCATGTGTCGTTGCAGGCAAATAGCCAGAAAAGTGCCTCCTCAGGCCCCCTCCTAAACCCTCAACCAATAATTCCTTCAAAGCCCTCCTGAAAATCCCAGAAAATCCCACCAACCCCTCTGCCCCCCTGCCAAATCTAGTGGCCTCAGAGCAAGCTAAAGATAACCCGAGAACTATCCCACCTAATCCTGCAAATCCTCAAATCCCCACCTCGGAAACCTCCCTCCTCGCAACTCTAAGACTGAAAATAGGATACCCTAACATAGATAAGGAGGATCATGAACTGACAGGAATAGATCTGGTACACCTAGAATAATCCTATCGTAAACAAGAGTTATAAACCATCCCTTAGGATCAGTTACGCAAAGTCTTTCTTAATTCCACGACGGGGGGATTGACCCGAGCCAACTCGAGTCTCGGAATCCAAAGAGGGCACTCGAAAGACCAACACAAAACCACCAAAGAAGAGAAGAAAAGGGGCATAAAACCAAAGCACCAGCTCATTCAAGATGTAGGAAACTTCCTGGTGAACTCTAGCTAGATCCACCTGATCTTGGACAACTTTCCTCCTCTCCAACCCTCACTCTCATCATGAAGATGCTATCCTAGAACATTAGGGGCTTCAATGCATGAAGTAAGCAATGCTTGCTCTGGGAAAGGACAATGAAGGAACAACCGAATATTCTTCTTCTACATGAAACAAAATGTGCGGGGGATGAAGCCACTCAAATACTCACAAAATGTTGGAAGCAAGAAAAAATAGTAGAAGTAGATGCAAAAGGTACATCAGGGGGTCTAGCCATACTCTGGAACCCAACCACTATTCTCATGAAAGGTTTCTTTACCTCCAAATGGACTACCACAACCTCCTTCAAAATCAATGGTTTGAACAAGCCAAGCTACGTCTTGAATGTCTACGATCCAGCAACCGAGGAAGACAAGGAATCCTTCCTCCATCATCTGGAATAGATTGCCAACCACATCGACAATCGACGTTGGATACTAGGGGGAGACTTCAACATGATAACTGGATTGGAGACAAAAAAGGGGGGCACTCGCAAATTGGACAATGATAGCGAACAGTTCCATAGAACCATCAACCTATTGGACCTCATCGATGTAGAAACAAACAACAAACTCTTCACTTGGTCAACCCATGAAGGAAACCATCATCTTCACAGAAGATTCAACCCACGAATACTGAGCCATAGACACTCACTATGAAGGCATCCATCATCTACTCATCATGCATGTTGGCCCATCATCAAAATCCATTATGCCACGGTTGCCTCTCCTCTCTCTCAGTTATCACAGATCCACATACACAGGACAAACATACATAGGAAAAACAACACAGGACAAACATACTGCAAACAACACACGGGCACAAATAGACAACAGTACACAACACATGGACGAAGCTCTCCACAACACACCACATTGCCTGAGAGAGAGAGAGAAAAATCAAGATCACGATCAATTTCCTTGTTGAACAGAGAGCGAATTTTCCAGAGATTAATTACATCCACTTGATATAGAACCCACCAAGAAAAGATTAATTGTAATTCAAAGCGATTTTTTCAGAGATTAATTGTATCCACTTGATATAGAACCCATAAAGACAAGATTAATTGTAATTCAAATTGTTGATTCATGGAAAAATTGGAATCCTCTTTGTACATTTGTTATGAGTTATCCAGAGGTAAAATCAATTTCATGCAAGAATGCATAAAAACTAGCAATCTATACTCATTTTTGTGTATATGCAATTAAAAACCAGACTAAAAACACATCATGAGCCAGACACGTACCTCTGTCAGTCCAAAACCGTCAGTGATCTTCCCTTTAGGTCCGACCTGATCTGTTTGGATCAGATTTTCCCACCTCCATGATCTTCCTTTTGACTCCACTTTGATCTGTTCGGATCGGATCTTCCCATCTCTGTTGAGGATCATGAGGATTTTGGCATCAAATGTGTTGGGATCCTTCACCGATTTATTTGTCATGATTTTCTGCCTCTGCTCTCATTTTCATGTTCTCCATTATTTCCTGGGTTAATCTCCATAGTATTATAGGACATGGCACTGTTTCCGAGGGCCCAGGCGTTCATCGATCTCTCCATGCTCGTCGTTCGCCCATATTCCTCCTCGACACGTGGATCAATCTGGAGCCGCTAGATAATAATGACAGTTACAATCTAATGGTCAATACTCCCCATCAGAAAAGCACACTCATTGTCAGAAAAGAACACTTCTGTCAGAGAAAAACAGACTCGTTGTCACTGTCGCTGTCAGAAAGCTCAAGCAACAGTTCAATTCAAATGGAAACAATTCAAATTAGTTTCCATTTGAATTGTGTTAAAATCCTATACACCAATCATTTTAAAATTTTAATTTTTTCAGTATAAATCTTATACATCCATTTTTATA
>JASDQU010034108.1:3710-21908 GCA_032191745.1 Picea mariana | reverse complement strand
ACCAAGATGGGTATCAAGGACTCATAATAACATTTGGTGCTCAAGTGTCGCGGTTGTTTTCATAGATAGATCTTAAAAAAAATGGAGTTTCTTTACATCTCATCATTGGGCATGGCATATCAATATGTTGTCAAAATAGATAAAAGTTTTAAATAAAAGAAGCGAGAGTTTGGATCTACAAATTTCTCACAACAGAATCAGGGACACGACATCCCCAACCCACATAACAAAGGATAGAGAAAGGATGGACCCCCTCATGAAAACCAATCCAATCCGCAAACAAATAAAGGTAACGAGAAGACAAAGAAAGACACTCGGAAGTGGTGTGAATTCCATAAAATCTCTTGGCATAACATCGATGAATGTCGCTCGAAGTAGTCATTTGTGGCCAAGACTTCTCTGTGGTAAGCTAGACTTTTTATCCCTGTCTTGGACCAGGAAACCACATTCCTACGTTCAAAAATGATATGGTAGCTGACTTAGATTTTGTAAAATATAGGAAAGCAGATGCATAACCACCTCAAGACATAGTGAGACTACAAAATTATGCAAACTACCAGTCAGTCTGTCTTGCACAAAACATTGATGATATAACGCAAGATTTAGTACAGACTAAGTCTCATATGAATGGTTTCCATTCAGAAATTGATTCCTTATAAATGAATCAGGAACAGATGAAGTCTCAACTAGAAAAGATTCTTGAGAAGTTAGAAACAATTCAGACTGTAGTCTTTAGTCTGAAAGATTCTTTTGAGGAAGAAAATAAAATCTCTTCCCCTCTAAAAATTGAAGATATTGAAAGAAATGCCTCTTTCAAGTGGTTTGGTTCTTCAAGTTCTAAAGAAGAACAAAAACAACTAACTCTCAAACAGCTAGCCAAAGAAGTACCAAATCCAGCCTTAGCAAGAATTGTTGAAGTCCTGGAAATTGCTGTTGAAAAAGATAGAGTTAGTCAAAAGGCAATCTTCTGCATTAGAAGATGATATCAGAGTAGCCTCACAAGCTAGAACCCCAATAGTCCCTTTTATCAAGGCTATTGTTGAACCTGAAAGTTCCTCAGCAAATGCACCCAGATCATCACAAGATGATGCAGGTGGAAATGCTTTCCAATCTGCTTGGGAAAAATGGTGCAATGCCAAATACGGCTCTTCCAAAAAAGTCCCCTTTGACCCTGCCAATACTAGAGAACATCCTTCCCTCTCCCGAGAGAATATAGAATCTCCTCCTATCTCAAATCTCAATTGCATATCAAAAAATGAGATAATGATGATAATCCACAAATGGCAAGCTTGGGCAAGAACCCAAAAATTATTGTTCAAAGATAAGGTATCTTGGAGTGACTTAGCTCTGAGATTGACTTGCGGATTCACTGGAAATTTAGGACTCTGGTGGGACAGATTTCGTCAAGAAGACAAGCTTATATTATTAAATCATAATGCACCAGTAGAAGATCTTGTTAAAGCAGTAGTGCATGAATTCTATGGAAATATAAAAATTGACTCTAGTCATTTTGCTGATTTGTTTATGAGTCAAGAATTATGCCATATATCTCAACTTCCAGAATTCCTCTGTACTATGCAAGATTTATTATACAAGGTACCTGATCCAGAGAATCCAGCATACTTACGAAAATATTTATGTGCTATGCCTGGAAAAGTACCTAACCTAGTTAGAGATAGACTAGAAGAGTATGATATTGATATATCTCAATTATCTCTAGCAGGTCTGCATGAGCATATTGTTATGGCTCTGCAAAAAGAATGTATTCGAAAGAAGACTGCTAAATCAATCAAGAAACAATTAGGTTTCGATTCTTCTGTCTGTGATACGTTTGCAGAAACATATCACTTTGGTTGTAATCAGAAAAAGAATAGAAAAGGATCCTGTAAAAAGGATTGTGGCTGTTTTAAATGTAAACCTAAATCTAAAGGATTTTCTAAGAAATATCCCAAGAGATTCACTAGAAACAATCATTCCAGAAAGAAATCTTATTTCAAGCATCAGCCCCAGAATTATAAAGCAAAGTAGTCATCCTGCTTTATCTGCAAAAAGCCTGGCCACTGGGCTTCTCAGTGTCCTCTGCGGTCTAAGACTAAATTCCAAAACAAAATCATGGATCTATTCCAGTCTGGCTATGATCCTTCCGAATGGGAATTAGTTGATAACCGTTCAGATGGTGAATACTTATCCCTCACTAAGGACAGTGATTCCTTTCCAGAAAACAACCCAAATTCTGATTCTGACTCAGAACTCTCCCAGATCGAAGAAACCTTACACTTTATTGACATCAAAATGATGACCCCCTATATAGACCTCATTGCTCTACTAAAACAGAGGTCTGATCTGCAAGCTAAAATGTCCATTCTTACTCCTGGACAATTCCAACTTTCCAGACGTTATGCTTCTCAAATTGCTCAACTCACTGCCCAAATTGATAAGATCCAGCAGCCAAGCGTGGTAAATATCCAAAATTACACACCCACAGATGCTGATTTTATCCCAGCACAAAGAAAAGAGTCTAGAGAAAAAAGTATTGTTAAGTTTTCAAAACCTATTCAGGAAGCCCATTCAGATGATGAATCCTTAGACAATACTATATTCCACCTTGAAGTATCAATAAAAGAAAAAGAAGCATTAGTTGCAGATCTATGGAAAAGCTTAAAGCTGCAGAAAGAAGAATTGAACTTTCTCAAGAAGAAACGAGATGAACAAATAGAAAGAGAAATGTTCAATGAAGATTCAGAAAATAAACCATTTGAGTCTAAGCAAGTGAATGGCTTAGATGATAGATTGGTTATCCCTGTAAATATAAAAGTCCAAGGATATATGCAATACACCTTAGATGCACAACTAGATACAGGTGCAATGAATTCCTGTGCTAAGCATGGAGCTATTCCCTCATACTATTGGCAGCCAATAGAAATCTCATTTAGAGCTGTCAACAAATCTGAGATAAAGATCAAATATATTGCTCCAGATTTCCCCATACTCATATAGGAAGAAAAAGTATCTGTTACACTTTATTGTTATGATACTGGTGCAGATATACTGTTAGGACAAGATTTTGTAAATAAATGTTTACCTTTTTTTATAGGTAATAACTGTGTACAGATTACAGTTTTGGGAAAAACAGTCAAAGTACCCAGCAAGTCTTGTTATGAAACAAGAATTGTAGTAAAACAAACTCTCCAACAAGTTGAGAAATCTGCAAGCAGTCTGATACATATCCAAAAGATCATTGGACATGCTGAAAAGCATGGTATGGAAATGATAAAATATATCAAAGAAAAGATAGAAGCTGATTGTACATCAGACTATCCAAATGTCTTTTGGACTAGAGAAAAGTATTTTGTTAGTCTGCCCTATAAGGAAGATTACACTCCTAAACCAAAAAAAGCCTCTGCTAACCATATGTCTCCCACAGAATGTGAACATTGCCAAAAGGAGATTACAGAGCTTTTGGAAAGAAAGTTGATAGAAATTAGTAGAAGCCCTTGGGCTTGTCATGCCTTCTATGTCAACAAACACAGTGAACAGAAAAGAGGAAAACCCAGAATGGTGATAAATTATAGAGCCTTAAATGATGCGCTTCTCCCCATAAGGTTTCCTTTACCATCTAAAGAGTTGTTGTTTTCAAAGATTGGGAAGTATAACATATTCAGTAAATTTGACTTAAAAAGTGGATTTTGGCAAATTGGGATAATTCCCAAAGATAGATATAAAACTACATTTGTTGTCCCAAATGGTCAATATCAATGGAGAGTCATGCCCTTTGGTTTGAAGAATGCACCTTCTGAATTCCAAAAACGGATGGACGATATCTTCAAACACCTCAATTTTGTAATTGTATATATTGATGATTTGCTTGTTTGTTTTGTAGACTGTAAAGCTCATGTACATCATTTGAAGGTTGTCTATGACCTCTTGTATAAGCATGGATTAGTGCTCAGCCGTTCTAAGCTTTGTTGGGCACAGACAAAGATTGAGTATCTTGGGTTGATACTATCCAGAGGAGAAGTAGAACTCCAAGATCACATTCTGAAAAAGCTTTCAGAGTTCCCTGATGAAATTCTTGACCAGAAACAGCTACAAAGGTTCCTTGGTTGTCTGAATTACATCCGACAATTCTATGAAAACCAAGCAAAGGATGTGAGGATACTTCAAAAGAGATTGAGTAAAGTTATACCATGGAATTATAAAATGACTCAAGCTGTTCAGAAAATAAAGCAGAAGATCCAAAATCTCCCTAAATTGTATCTTCCAGATATGACCCTTCAGATCATACTTGAAATTGATGCCTCAAATGATACTTGGGCAGCAGTATTGTTACAGAAAAATGGTCCTAATTGGAAGAAGTTTGTATATATACTTCTGGATGTTTTAGTGATACTGAGTCAAGATACCCTTCTTCACATAAGGAAATTCTTGCTGTCAAAAATGGCATTAAGAAATTCATATTGTTCCTAAAACCTGTACATTTTGTTGTAAGAACAGATCTGAAGCATATGAACGGAATGTTATCTAATCAACATCTGTTGGAACAGGGAAACAACATAATTCTGCGATGGAGTTTGTGGCTTGACGGATTTGATTTTGAAATCCATTACAAGCCTGGTAAAGACAACTGTGTTGCTGATCTGCTTACTAGAGAAGCAGCTCCATCAAAAGACACAGATAAAACTATCAAATGGCTTCATCCTACTTGAGCATAAGGGATGCTCCTCCTCCAAGATTCAAATGGATCCTAGTTTGTAATAATTGTAAATATTGTTATTGTTTTGATTGCTTAGTTTGCTGCATTAAGTCTAGTCCAGCCTGTATCAATATTATGAATGCATGGATACAGTCGTCCAACCATCATCATTCCTATTACAGCTACTTCAGGTTTAGCCAGAATGTGGCTAGAGGTATAATGTCTGGAGGACCATTTCAAGGACAAGTCTATTTTGTGCTTTATACTCCTTGCATAACTTATGAAGATTATTGCAAGATCATGTTGCAAACTAAATATGATGGATCATGCTGGATTATCTTTGAATGTTCAACCTTTAAAGATACACCCATATGGTGGTCAGGATGGTTGTATATTCTTTACTGGTATTACTGTCCCAGAGATGCTGACTTCTTCAGAGCAAGTAAAGAAGCCTTTATCCAATGGTTCAGGGCAGAGATTGAAGAAGCTGCTCATTATGAAGGATGGTTTGTTTTCAACCTATCTTTCTTAGGAAGTGAACTACAATTTGACAAGTTTGAGCCATCTCAGCCCCCTACTTATAAAGTTACCAGTGAGTATTTTGGTGATTTATGTGTTCCAGAAGATGAGCTAATACCTACCATGCAAGGATCACCATTCTACAAATGTTTCAGCGGACTTCCACCATTTTCTAATGATCATAGTTCTCCTCCAAGAAGTCACTTTGGTTATGGCAGTGACGCATCTTTTGATTCTGTAGCTGAGTATAATATTGTAAATCGTATGGAAGCATGATGGGCATTATTGTTCTATGTGTGTACCAAAGATATTTCATGTCTAACGGGCCGACAGTGGTGTCCCGTCAGTTCCGTGGGTTCTTGTAGAACTCCACAGTGTAATCATGTGATACAAGATATATTCGTATAATTAGATTTGCGAATATTTGCCTTTTTGTCAAAGTCATTCCGTAAAAGTCGGTATGGGTCCCCATATGGCCGAGCCTCAAAGGGACGAGATAACAGTTGTAGTCCACAGCTGCCCCATCCACTTGAAGGAATCTTTTGTCAGCAGCAGTTGCCAATCAATAGTTACCGGTAACTTGCTAAGAATTGTATAAATAAGACTCACCCCCTCTCATTTAGTCATTCGGAAATTGAGAGAGAGTCTATTCTGAGTCTTTGTAGTGTCGAGCAATGTGTATCCTCTTCACTCGCCTTCGGGAACTTGTGAACGAAAAACACTGATCTCAAGTGTAAAACTCTGTTATGTTATAAGATCCATAGTCACTCTGTAAAATTGGTATCAGAGCCAATTAAGTGTTGTGTCAAGCTAGTTTCTGCCTGAGCAGTCGGCCAGGAGCCTGTCTAATCTTCTTTCAAGAAGACATAAGACTAAAAGCCCTGCTTTTCGAGAAGACATAAGACATAAGACTAAATGGTCCTAACATATATCAGAATCTTAAAACATATACCTCTTTTATTTTCGTTATAACTTTTTTGTCCTTAACCATTTCTAAAATAAGTTATATGTTGCACTAGTATAGACTAAGATATACAATCTAAAAATAAATAAAATTGTTTAGTAATGTTAAGACCCTTGCACCCAGAACTAATCGAAAGCTTTGTAATTTCAAGGATATAATGACTTTCATAAAAAATTTAAAAACATATAAAATTAACATTATAATTTTTGAAAAGGTAGTCGTGCACAAGAACAATGTGTTCTATACAATTCTACAATTTTTTTAAGGAAATTCCATCATTTAGGTACTCAACATTAGCACTAACTAAAACCTATGCATTATATTTTTCATGAAAAATAACATACCACTATTAAAAAAAAACAAATTTCACCTAGTCACACACAATTTCTATAAATAACATTAGATATTTGAAAAGCTAGTTCATTTTCCTACATTTCATTTTTAACACCGTATTCAAATTCATTGTGAAAGTACCTGAAACTATCCCTCCAAGTTTTAATAAATTGTTGTTTCTCCATGTTTGCATTGCCACTAATGCATCATGAGAGACCATCATTAGCATGCACTTACCTTGTAGTGAAAAAAAAACAAGGGAGAGACAAGGAGAATTTGGGAGGACAAGAACAAAAATGGAAGCTATAGGGTGTCTTTGAGCCATGGTCATCTACAACTTTGGTATGAAATATAAATAACAATACACAGAATCTATATATAGCTCACCCTTATGTAATTTTCTCTCGAGGATAACAAAAAACCCCATTGAAAGTTGAAATTTGTGTGTAGTTGTTTCAATTTTGTGGCTCTAGTATGGGTTCATTAATTTCTTATGTGCTCAAACACCCTGTTCTATGGATGTTTTTGGTATGTCCATGAATTATTGTAACATTTTATGAGAGCTTCGATAACCTCCATCTTATAATACAACGTAGTCACCTTGCTCTATGCGTTGGTTGTATCAATGTCGATTGGTATTAGTAATTATAATGCCTATCCCATTGCTTTGAATCGATGACATGTATCTTAAAAATCATGGGACATAACAACAAAAACCTATGGACAATTTGAGTTTCTTTTAATGCACAATCCTTGACATGGAGACTATGTCCAAGCATTGAGGATCACAACTTATGTTTTCCACAGAATACTCCAGCATTTGCTCGCCAACCCTCTCCATGCCTTGAGTCCTAAGGAGTCCAAATGATTTTGTATTCTTGTGTATATGGATCTCTATCTATGAATGAGAGAAATTGCATGTGAGGCACCAAAATGGATACATTTTTAATACTCGTTGGAAACTATACATGCATGGAATCTTCCGATTTCACTCTTCAATTGTCGAATTGGGGACAAATTTGAAGAGGAGTTGTAGAGCTTGTTTTCCTTTATGGTGTTGGGCCAAACAATTATTCCTTTAATTGAATAATAGGTCGGATAAGAGGGCCTCATTGTTCCTTCATGAGGACACAAGTACACTGTATTGTCAATATGAGAACCAAAAATATTTACAAGCAAGAATCCAAATTCCAAAAAAAAAAACGATCATAGATTCCAATGATTCGAACATGGAATGAAATGACGTGGCTTCAATGAACTTGGTAAAAGACAATTCTTGGAATCTACCAATTGGTCTTTGACACTTCTGGGTTTAGGCTCGATGTACCACTATCCATTGGTGAATGCATGTATTTTAGACACTGTAGAGATTTCCATAGAGTGAATTCAATTTCTTATGGTTATGTTGACAACAGATATTTGAAAGAAGAGGATTGTTGATGTTTTGATATAGTCATCATTGTTTTCCTTCTAGCATAGTTTGCAGCCAAGTAGTGAAACCAAATCTGAATAGAAGTGTGATCTCGACTTGTTCATAAATTACACAAACCTTAAATTAAACTTTATGCAGAAGCATCTGTGTTGATGAGACATATGATCCATAGGCCTACCATTTATGGATCGCTTAATACCATATAAAATAATACTACACTCTAAAAAACACAAGTGCATAAGAGATTGAAATGAGAAAATAAGAGGTGCATAAGACATTGAACTAGTGAACAAAAAAGATATGTGCCCTAAGATAATGGAGTATAATTATCTTCATTTTTGTGTTGAGTAAGATAAAACATAACAAAATTTTCATTAATAAAATTGTCTATATAAAATTTATTATTAAATGCATAATTTTTTTAACTAATTTAAAATAAAAATAAAAAATTTAACATTAATTTATTTAAAATAAAAATAAAAAATTTAACATTAATTTATTTAAAATAAAAATTGCACTTGTATTAAATAATAAATTTGTATTAAATAATAAATTTAATAAAATGTGTTTTCATAAATTATTAACCATACTAATTTGTAATCCAAATAAAAAACATAAATTACAACATGGATTTAAAACCACTCTATGATTCCAAACCCTCTTATATCTTAATGTATAATCTTATAAAAAATAATTATTAACCATACTACTTTGTAATCCAAATAAAAAATATATAAAATACAACCTGGATTTAAAACCACGCTTATTATTCCAAGCCTTCTTATATCTTAATGTATAATCTTATAAAAAAATAATATATTTTAATAATATGAAATTTGGCACTCCTAAACCACACTATGGGTTCCAAATCCACTTGTATTTCAACATAGAAGTTAATAAAAATTAACATATTTTAAAGTGGCATAAAATTTGAGAGTCCTAAATGTAAGGACGTGAATATTTCATTAATAAAATTATTTATAATTTATGATTAAGTATATGAAAATTTTTAATTATTAATAAAAATATATTTATTTTTTTTAAATAAAATTTCAATATTTAGATAATAAATTTAATAAAAAAATAATTCAAAAATTACTAACTTAATACTTTATCTGACAAAACACATAATAAACAATATGGATTTAGATTTAAAATTATATTATGAATTCCAAAAAGCACACAATATACAATATGGATTTAAAATTATATTATGAATTTCAAACTTTAACAGCTTATAAAAACTCATGCATTTAATAATATGGAATAGCTTATAAAAGCTTATGTATTGAATATCTTATCAATTTTAACAATATGCTAAAATTTATGCATTTTAGTAATTCGGAATGTCGAGTATTTTTTTCAATATGGAATTTGACTTTTTTTAAGTTTAATAATATCCTAAAAATTTATATATTTTAGTAATTTGGAATTTCAAGTATATTTTTTTTTTTTAAACAAATATGGAATTTGACATTTTTTTAATTTAGAAGGTATGAACAGTTTATTTAATTATAATTAATTTGTCAATATTAAAAAATCTATAAATAATTTTTTTTTATGTCAAAGTAACCCTTAAATAAAGAAACATTCAAACATATACTTAGTTTTGCAAGCTGTCAAAGTTAATAAAAATTACGGTCAAATATCTAATAATCTTCTCTAAGCGAGATATAGCCCGGGCTCAAACATGGCTCAATTAAAACTGGGATTGAATAGTTAATACATGGCTTAATTAAAACCATGATTGAATAGTTAATACTTTTCATTAAGATATTTAAGTTACCAAATAACCCATATGTAAAATATTTTCGAATCAAGTTTGGTAAATAAACATTTGAATAGCTTGTATGGGTATATGAGTGGAGAGAAGGAAGGAGCAGAAAGAGAAATTCCTGCAATATTTCCCTTTGTGCATCCCTTAAAAAGCGGCACATTCCACGCCACTGAGTTAGATGTTGTATTTCTATTTTACAATTCTAAGTTATTCAAATAGGTAATCTTTATTTCCGTTGCAGATTTGGTGCATCTAAGAAAAGTCAACAGAAGTTAATCATTGAATTTGAGAAAAGTCAACAGAAGTTAATCATTGAATTTGTTTATTTTCATTGCATATTCGGTGCATCTAACAGTCATGAAGAATTGAATTTGTTTATTTCCATGGCAGATTCGGTGCATCTAACAGTCATGAAGAAAAGTCAATCGAAATTAACCAGTAAGAAAAGTCAACCGAAGTTAACCATTAACCATTAAATTTGTTTAGTTATTTAAAAATATTGTTTTTTAAATTTACATTTTATTCAATTAAATAAAAAATAAACTTTTCAATAAATTTAATAAATAAAAGTAATTAACTTATATTACTAATAAGTGAACCAACATAAAAAAAAATAAAAATAAAAAAATAACCATCATTATTCTCAACCATCTAATCTAAACCCAATTGATATTAAAAACACTAAACCACTGTTTACATATCATTTACTTAATAGAAGCCAATGTTTTAAGATGCATATTCTCCTCTCGTCTATTCTATATGAATTCTGGAGAGACAAAATAGATCATCCCTGGCACACGACCGACGTACCTCAACATACGCCATGCCTGGCACATGCCTTACCTGCTTCGAAGTTCGATATTGAGTTGAATGAATTTCCACTAATATCCATATCCATGACGCAATTTGAATGAATCTCGACGGAGCCTTCTTGTTTTATCACTTCCAGCGTATTCTTCACCGGGACGGAATGAGCGTGGAAGCTACAGAACACGCAGAAACTGCAACAAAAATGGAGATAACGGTAATGGAAGTAGGTATTCGCCCTTTGTCCTTCCTCATAAACATGGCCTCCAATATTGGATAACTAATTATCACTATGAAGCTGCACAAAAATATCTGCAAAATCAGACTCTCAAACGCCTGATATCCTTCTCGCATGATTCTCGCTATTCCACAGACCAACGATATCAAGTTTATTACTGCTAAAGTTGCAGGTGGAACAAACATAGCAGATGCCACACCAAACTCGAACATTTCCTCCTCGTGTCTTTTGGCTGCTTCGCGATCCACTACTTTGCTTGTCACCTCGAAACCTACCTCCGATACGCCAAGCATCTTGCAAGCAACTTGGATTAAAGCAAACAGGTAGGATGACACCCCTTTAATCAGGCACATCCTCTGTTCGTTCCACCAACTCTTAAACGAACCTCCGATCCACAGAAACTCAATCAGACTGTACCCATATGCAGATCCTGCTAACCAGGCAAAGAGGATGAACCATGGATTGGAAGCCTATCCATTGGCACAAACTTATAATCATCAGTAATGAAAATGAGGATTCCCAAATGATATGCTATTTAATTTGGTCTTGGTTTGTGATGCACAAATATAGAAGAATTTCATCAGGAAAAAATTACCTTGGGAAATAACGATAGACCGTTAAACATGAAGAGGGCAGGAAGTAAACCATAGCAAAGTATGTATAAAGAAGACGGAGCCCATAGACAGAACACACCGTAACACATACTCTGGGCTTTACTTGTCCGTTGAATCCCATGAACATATGGGCAAAACTTGCTCAAGAAAAACTCCAGGTATCCAGCACTCCATCTTTTGATTTGAATGAGTGTATCACTCATGTTCACTGGCGCGCCACCCAAAAATGCTTTTCGCCTTGGATTGCAGTAAATAGATTTCCACCCTCTGCACTGTATAACGAAACCTGTCAATGCGTCTTCCACAGCACAGCCATAAATCATGCCAACCTGCAATTTATGGAGTTCAATTTCAGCAACATATATACGATATGAAAATTATAAGAGACTTAAAACTAAAACTGCGAGTTGGATTTGCCTCTTTGCCCCACAGGGTGTTCTCCTCGCAGGCGCACTTGGCAAGATCCCCTGCATCTTTCAGCATCTTCGATGGACTCGTTTGAGCTTTAGAAGTGGAATAGTCTTTAAGCGATTTGGAGGACGTATGCCTTCCTTCTCTCCCACATAAAGCATCCCGGCGGTGAATGCATCCAGTGCCTGCGTATATTGGACCTTCAAGACCATCCATCCCTTTAAATTGGACCTGCGAATGAAGATTTCCCGGTTAGGTTCAAATGCATAGTTGTATAACATAATATCCCACATGTCAAAGGTGCAGATAATACTCACATAGCAAAACCTCAAGTGATCGTTTGCATACAGATCGTTCTTTGTGATGCCATTAAAGCCTTGAGGGAATTGAACGAAGGCAAACTGATGACCTGTTTTGGGGTCCAAGAAAAAGCACATGGCTTGACGAAGTGCTTCAGAATTGTTGGTGTACATGTCGCAATCAAGAGTGAGAATGAAGGGAGCATTGCTCATTACGCCGGAGATTCTAATCTGSCAACATGACAAACAMGCTGYAATATTAGGTGACCTTAACTAAATTGCATTTCTAAACATGTTAACCTATTGCTTTCTTCGTAACTAAATTAGTAGAAATGAGAAATATTACCAGAACATTAAGAGCGCCGGCCTTGTAATGGTGGGGAATTCCAGGTCTCTTTTCACGGGAGACATATATAAGACTGGGCAGATCATTACCCTGAATGTCTTTGTCCTCTCCGTTCTCTAGTAAAATCTGCATATACATTCCAAAGATTCAATTGACAATCGACAACTATATGAGTAGAAATAATGGTGATCTCAACTACATATGTTTAGCACGGCATCCGTAGATATCAACAAAGGTTCACAGGACTCAGTAAGATTGATCACCTGAACTATACTCGGATGATCTCGCCCACTGCTTCCCGAAATCCAATCTTTGAAGCCCGTGTGTTCCTTCTGTTTGTCTTGTGGAACACTTCCCATCTCCGCGGCGTTATTGATACGATCCTTTAATTCCAAATACAGTTTCTGATAGAAATAACAAAACAAAGAGAGAGCTGTATAAACCAAATACAGGATGTGGAGTAACTTAAAAACTAGAAATAATAAGTTTGATCGCCGGCGTCCGCCAACTAATTCATTTAATTTAATGGTACCGCCTTACCTTTACATGCTTCCATTCTCTAGAGAAGGACAGATTTTCATTTTCCTGAGCACAACTTGCCGAGAAATATGCCTCTGGAGATCTGTCCTGAATGGAGTAGTTATAACAAAATGGAAGCCAAATCTTTGCAAAACGTGAAGCTTCCAAGAGAGCATAAAATGTAAGCGAGGATCCTCCGTCATCAGAAACATAACATGACAGTTTTCCTACGGGATAGTCTAAAGCCAAAGCGGACAGTACTGTGTTTATAACAGTCAGTGCAGGTTCTTTGATAGGATCAGCGGTGCATATAAATATATCCACAGGCGGTAGATCGCTTTCAAACCTGTCCATTTACACAAAGTAACTAATATTCATTTAACATACCCATGAAAACGTTGCATGAAACCATATTTAATTGTGGTTCTGCTGGAGAATACATGAGCAAATTCTTACCTCTCAGAAAGTCTAAAATCATATTTAATTGTGATTGTGCTGCAAAATAGATGAGCAAATTATTACCTCTCAGAAAGTCTTTGTGGGAAGACTTTTCGCTCAACAGGCCGCCACCTGAAGGCCTGCTCTAAAATCCAACTGTACGCGAAGCCTAGTTCTGCTACAGATATCACAATCCATGGCCAATAATCCTCAGTTGGGATATACACAATGCGATAATATATGAGACCAATAATTGCAGAAAAGTGAGTGCAGGCATAAATTTTGTAGATGAAGGAATTATTTTCCAGTGTCATATACAGAGGAAAGTCCTTAGGCTCCATCGGCAGCTTGCTTCAATTACCGATTATCAAAAACAGAGTATGTTTTTGGCTTCTTTGCTTTCTGGGGCACCGGATTCAATCAAGCCATTGTCTAGTTTAAATGTGTGTGGCTGCCATTTTCAACCCCATCTTTTCACGCCCCAAGTGACGCAAGAGTATTCCACGGCTAATCTAACGTCTTTGCTTACGTTCAACTTACTTATATGAAATAATATTATTACTCTACAGGATAATTATAATTATGCGGAAACGTTTATACTTATTGATTATGGACATATTTAATAGATTTTTAGTGCTTAATAAGTTTTATATAGACAAGAGTAAATATTGATGGAATATTCTTAGTAGTTCCAATAAATTAATCGTTGTGATTTCAACCACTAACTTCCTCACTATTATAAAGATATCACTTTACATGTTTATTTTTTTACTTTTACTTAATCATATTTAAAATTTACTATGGTGGTTAGCTGATTGTCAAGTATGAGTGATTAGGGTTTCATTTTCTAGGCCAATCTAAATCTTTGACATTCACCAGCCACGTTCTGGACAAACTGCCTCCTTCCAACCAACTCCTTCCCACTCCTTCCATCCACCTCTGGACCGTTTCTCTTTCCCCATGGAGGTTTCGACAAACATAAGGCGCGATTTCGTCTCCACGGTAAGAAAGCGTTGGTGTTATTAAAAAATTCGATTTGGATCTAAGATATTGTAATTAGTTGGCTTCAACCTTGAGCGAGGGTTTCAGAGTTCAGGTGTTGCTGTCGGTCAGGGATTTTTCTCTGCTTTTGTTTCTTTCTGGAGATGGCTATGACTGTGGACGTGGTGATAGCGGGCAATGTGGTCTGTGATGCTATTATGGGATGTGCCGCGCAAGCGAGTATAATGCCTTATCATGTAATGGAGTCTCTGGGTTTCAAACCCTCCAGGCCGAGTACTCACTCTCTGTGCTTTCCTGGCGATAGTGAGACCGTCCCAGAAGGCGTGATCGAGGACGTTTCGACTATTAACCTGCGGGAGGATGTCAAATAGAGGGTGGGAGGGGCTAGAGAATATAAATTCTTTAATAATGCCTTCCCTTTCACCCTGCGGGAGAAAGCTTTGGCATCATTTTTAGGCGTTCATCAACCACTGTTTTACTGTTTTTAATGACAAATTTTTTAATAATGCCTTCTTTTAGGCGTTATTGTTTTTAATGGCAAATTTTTTAATAATGTCTTACTGTTTTTAATGGCAAATTTTTTAATGATGCCAAAGCGGGAAAAAGCTTTGGCATCATCTTTAGGCGTTCATCAACCACTGTTTTACTGTTTTTAATGGCTGTGCTAGTTTATTGTAAAACTGTTGATTAAGTATTTTGATTTTTTATTGTCTCTTATCCATTAAACATATTATAAAAATATTAAACTTTAATCTCTTAACAAACTACCTACATCTTAAGAGGGTAGCTGAAATTAACATAATATTTATTATTTAATATAAAAAATATATATAATTTATTATTATTATTTTAATATATTAATATATTAAAATAATATAATATAATATTTACAATTTATTATAATTTTAATAAATAAATATATAATAAAAAATAAAATTAATATTATTTTAATATAAAATTATTATAATTTATTTAATATTTAAAAAAATAATTTTTAATAAATAATAAATTTTAAAACTAAAATAAACCTATCTTTAGTCAAAAATGGTAAAGTAAAAAACCAATAGTCGAAAACAGCTCCGTTTCCTTGAGTAAAGAATTTAGTTAATGAGAAATTTTCAATGGACTCGCAACGTTTTTCCTCTTCATTTTTTGCAAGGAACTCCGTGTCATTTACGCTCACTTCTTTTGATTTTTTTTTAAAGGTAATTTTAAATTTGTAATAAACGGTTATGATTTGCATTTGCATAGTATTCCAAGGAAATAGGTGTTTTTAAATATTAAATTTGTTGAATATTTTTACAGGATTTTGTAATATAAATTTTGGTGAATTTATCAATTTTTATTATTTAAATTGTATTTTCAAAACTCTGAAACTCAAATTAATTTATAGGTTACAACAATTTTTTTTTAAACTTCAACAAAATTAAAAATATATATATTAAAAAAAAAAAATTGACATTTATCATACGGTCATATAAATATATAGAACATTTATGCTACGGTCAAATAAATATGTTGTGGTAACATATAGAAATACGCATTGAACTAGAGAGTTATATTATTATCTAATTGTGTATGAGTAAAAATGTATTCCATTAAAAGTGTCAATAACATATTATTATATTATGTAATTTTGTATGAATAAAATAGGAATAATGTAATATTATATCATGGCAATTGTGTACGAATAGAATAGGAAATATGTATTATATTAAAAGCTTCAATCATGTAAAATTGTTTTGGAAGTATATTTTGAAATAATAAAAAAATATATTGGGAAATTTTTTTATTGAATATATGGGTAAGAATATGTATTATATTAAAAATTTGATAATGTAAAAACTTTAATTAACACAGCAAAGGTTCACGAAAATTCTTTTATATTTTTTAATCAGGTAGATGTGGTAATAAATTAGTCAATACAGTAATTTTTAAACACGATTAGGTAAATGTGAAAAAGTAAACATATAAACTGATGTATTTATAACAGCTCAGAAGTTAATGGATGAAATCAGAGCCATTCATTTACTATGACGACTAAGAATATTCTAGACATATTTAATCTCGTCCATAGAAAACGTATTAAGAATTAAAAACCTATTAAATGTGCTCATTGTCAATAGGTGTACGCCTTTCTGCGTAATTATATTAAAAGTTTAAATAATATAAAATTGTTTTGGAAGTGTATTTTGAAATAATAAGAATATATTGAGAAAAATTTTATTGAATATATTGGTAAGGAGAAATATTGAAAATCACAAAAAGATTATTATTGATAAAATAGGAAATATGCCTTACATTAAAATGGTTAATAATGTAATATTGTTTTGGAACTATTTTTTGAAATAATAAGAGAATATGTTTTAAAAACATTTGTCAAAGATGGTGGTGGGGAGAGATTTTGAAAAAGTAAGAGAATATGTTTTAAAAACATTTGTCAAAGATGGTGGTGGGAGAGAGATTTTGAAAAAGTAAGAGAATGTGTTGTAAAAACATTTGTGAGAGATGGTAGTGGGGAGAGATTGAGACTCACAAAAACTTTATTGAGGGTGGAGGTGAGGGAGAGATATTAAGATTCTCAATATATTTTCTTCAATAAAGGTTTTTTCAATATCTTTGTATCATTCTCAAAGAGGTTTTTTCCAATATCTTTCCCCATCCCCACTCTTAATAAATTTTCTTTCAATATTTCCCCCTCCACACCCCACTCCATGAGGGTTTCTCAACACTAAACTTATTTCAATTGTGATACCAATTGCAAAGTCAATCAATGCACTAGCTAAGAAGTGAATACTTGGCTTTATAGTTGATGTGTTGGATTGCTTGAATGCACAATCGAGATATCTCCATCCTTTCCCCATCCACCTATGAACTAATACCAATTGTGCATTCATAAGGCACCAACTATGAAGTCAACCAATGCACCAAATGTGAATTCAACTGTTGACTTTGCACTTGGTGTATGATTGAAATAAGGATGGTAGTTGCTCACAATATCTCCACCCATACCACACTCTCAATAAAGTTTCCCCCGCACCCTCCTCCACCCCGAATGAGGGTTTCTCCTAAATGTCTCCCCTGCACCCTCCTCCACCCCGAATGAGGGTTTCTCCTAAATATCTCCCTACCCCTACCCCATAAAATAAGGGAGAGTAGACATATTGTACACACTAAAACTATCCTCGCATTCTATACTAATTCAATGAAGCATTACACACATATAAACATATTAATTTTGGCCTTAAAATAGATTGAGTATCTTAGCCATACAATCTATTTGTTGAGAGAATCTCTAAACAACACACTAATCTAGGAGTTAAGTAGGTTGGACCAAATCTCTCAAATCCAACTAATTGACAAACTCCTAGAAATAGTAAAATCTATTCACTCACCTAGAGAACAATATCTACATTACAATATTACAACCTTATGAAGAATCCCACAATAAGAATTAAGACAAGTAGGAGTTATTCCAACACCCTACATTAATGAGTACTTGTCTTGATCTTTGTGAGGTCTTGTCTTCATCAACATCCCTTAATCATTTGGAAATCTTCTAGGCTACTAACTCCATCAAGCTCTCTCAATAGCTCCCAAGTTGAATTCTCAAGTTCCACTTATGAACTCTCGAATCACAAATCTCCCAAACTCTATTACTGGACACCCACACACATGTCATGTAACCTCATTAGCAGACCACTCACATGTCTTCAACAACTAATGAGGGAATTTTCCCTAGATCCACAACTCCCAAACTAACTTGACAACCATCCATAGTGAGGTTTTACCTGCACTTGATCCCT
>JASDQU010034107.1:11348-21937 GCA_032191745.1 Picea mariana | reverse complement strand
GCACGACATTAGCTTATCATGAAGCAAACTGTGATTGATTTTCCATTCTACAATCATCTCCTGTTCTTTCTTAAGATCGATTACTTGATTTGAAACAATTATAGGTGTGGTCCTTGCTTGATCCACCTTTCTTAACTATTCCATAGTTTGAAGAGATTTATTTTCCTTTAGATGATGAGCATGAACAAGATATTCTTGACCTGCTTTGGTTAAATGATATTGATTCTTTTCCTTGTAGAAAATTTCTTTACGATCATACAAGTATGGACTACCTAAGACCATTCCACATTCACTTAGTGGCACGACATCACATGTTACCTCGTCCAAAAACTTAGATGAAATTACAAATTTTATTGTGCACTAATTTGTTATGTGCAATTGATGATTGTTGTTTATCCATTTAAGTGTGTAAGGCTTATGACGCATCTGTGTTTTTAATCCCAATTGTTTAACCAATTATTCTGAAATCAAGTTAGATTGAGATCTAGTATCTATCAATGTGTCGACCTTAGTATGTCGCATAATGACCCTTAAGTGAAACAATTTACTTCTAGTATCAAATTCATCACCAATTTTACCTATCATACCAACAAATGAGACCTTAGATTCATCACCTGAATCCGATCCCAAGTTTGTTGGCCTTGTTGTTGCTGCAACTGTTTACCTCCCTTTATTCTCTTTGACCCACTTCCATCTCTTCTCGGGATGCAATTTCCAACAATGGTCCTCCTCATTCCCTTCTTTCTTGCAATACTTACAAGAGGGCTTCTCTTCCTTTCTTTCCACTGTTTTTTCCTTCGTGTGATTCCACTTCCTTTTGTCCTCTTTCCTTGAAGACGATTCCCCTGATACACCAACCCTCGTTTTCCTTTCTTCAATGTATGTTGCTTGAACAAAAAACTCATCAAGATTAGTAGGTCCAAACATGAATACAATATTTCGAATATGTGCAGGTAAACCTCCTATATACTTCATAAGAGTTTCTTGGGTATGTAAAGGAATATCTAATAGCAATGCCATTTTACGAAATGCATTTGTGTATTCTTGCATTGTTTCTCCTTTTCTTAGTTTAAGATATTGCCATTCAATTAAAGCTTTCTCTTTATAACCCAAAGGATATAATTTCTTTCTAAGTGCATAAATAAAAATTTGCCATGATGGAAATACATTACCCACTTGTTGCATGCCATTTTGAAACTTTCTTTGCCACCAGATGAGTGTTGTTCCTGCAAGTCTAAGTGATGCCAGCTTGATCTGATTTGCATCATCCTTGCTTTTTGCACACTGCAATAAACCTCCATATGTCTGACCCAATTATCAAGTCTTTCTACATTAACTTCACCATCATACATGGGTAATTCGAATTTAACATCAAGTTTTAGTAAACACATTTCATTCTTATGTTTATGGACATGTTTCTATGCAATAGATTTAGAACTTGAACTTGAAGAAAGAGAATAAGGAGGTGAAGATGGAGGTGAAGGAGGAATTTGAGGAGGATCCTCTCCTTATTCACTTTTTCCCTTTTAAGATTCACCCAGATTTGGTCTCTTCCATTCCAATTATTCTTCATACAAAACCTTCATCATCTCCGTCATGGCAAAGCAATTTTTTCGAAACTCTTTCTCATCTTGAGAAAGTACCTCTTCCGATGCCATCTTCTCACTTTGAGAAGTTCTCTTTCCCAATCCAAACAATGGATTCTCTTCAAAAAGATCACCTTCACCACGATGTATCTTTTCCCTGGTTAATATGAAAAACTCAAATCCAAACGTCAACTAGCTCTGATACCACTTGATCCGAAAAAATCTTTTAAACGACAATGGTTAACTTATTTAGCATGTGTTAATTAACCATTTAGGAAACTAATGAAAGAGGAAGATTTATAGAAGAAACATAACAACCATATAAACATGTACATATCTGAACATAAGGATGAGAACAAAAAACCATAAAACACCAAAGTGATAATGAAGTTCGACAATCTCGCCTACGTCTTCGTGCCCTTGTCTCAGTGGGTGAGGCTTTCTTATTTTTTTCGAAGCTTTAAAAGTACATCACAGTAGTGCCAAAAAGGGTTACAAATTGCTTTGGTCTTGTTCTACCAGATCTCTAGAACCCAACAAAATAAACGACACTCAAATCGGATGACCGAAGCTTCCATAAATGGCCCACAAAGGTGCTCTCCTCAACAACTTCCCTACATAAAAATGGCTTTGGCTTGGAAAATATTCGGCATAAACCTGCTTTGAATGTCCCTCTCCATGGCTCCAAGAAGCCCTGGTTTATATAGATCTAACGTTGGTCACAATATCCCAACTTCCCCCCAAGATATGGTCTCAAAAAGGGCCCAATATCCCCCCAAAATGACCAAAATCTCCAAGAAAATCTCCAAAAATCATTGAAAAATCATATTATATGGTTTAAAAACCATCTTTTGCATATGTTTAGGACGCAGCCCCTTACTTGCTGGCCCCTGAGCATATGGGCACATCCAAGTGTCCAAGGACTAAGTCCTATAGTGCGATGCCTCCCTTCTTCTCGGATCCTATTCACATGTCGAATCCCTGGAACCACGAGCTGGCATACACATGCTCTATACTATTAAGCTTTCGACAGTTTAGCCCCTGGTCAGTGGGCTAGCCTGACCGACAGAGGCTAATCCCTTATCTCCGTGCTCACATCCAAACGAAACGGGCCACATGGCAATTCCCATAGGATCGGGGCTAGTCCCTAACTGTTAACCGTGCGCCATGGTAAAGGCGAAGGTCACATTACAATGGGTATGTGTCAAGGTATTCATCGGGGGTTGGGGGTTATCCCCAACCCTTAATCCACTCGTATAAAGCTTTAATCAAACATAAATACAAGTTTTATGCATTGTATTACAAGGAACATATGCGGGCGGGTTGGCTAGCCTAGCCCTGCCAAAGCCATTCACCCACGCCCAGGTCACAGGTTCAAACCTCATGGAGTCCAAAATTTTGCAATAACCATTAACCAACCATTGGGTGCCACGTGGCAGCCCATGTTTGGGCCACGTGGCACCTTCTCATTTGCCGAATACAATGCCATGTGTAATTCACCTATTGGTTCGGCTGTCTGCCCAGTCACCACACTTTCCCATTCAATGTCTTCCATGTGTCATACGTACATCGTACAAGTGTTCCATGTGTCACCCTTGCCGTGGTGACATGTGTCACTCTCGGATTAGTCCACCTGTACCTTCCACGTCAACATCCAACTGTACCCTGCCACATCAATTGTATGACCAATTGCCACATGTCACCTCTAGACATTGCCATGTCATCATGATGACATCATCATGATGTCATGATGACATCAACATTGAATTTTTGGCATGTTGACAATTGACTTTTTTCTTATTTGGCAAAGCGAACAGATCGCATTATCTGGAGCATATAACGCATTTTTGAGCCCGTTCAAGTTTTGTTGGGTTCACAATGCCGATTCCTACACACACACCAGTTTTGAATCCATTCTGAGAACTTTTATCTTTAGGCCTTTCTGAGCCCCATCAAGATCCTGGATCCAATTCTGGATCACAGGGCCGTACAACACGTGGAAGGTATGGTGGCAAGGCCATATGACATGTGGCAGGTATAGTGGCAGACACTCGACAGACAGGTGGAACATTCAACGTTTGACACATGGAATAGGTTTCATCAAATTGTGAGGTGCCACGTGGCCCAGACATGGGCTACCATGTGGTGCCCATTTATTGGTTCGTTGGTTGCAAAATTTTTTGAACTCTGTGAGGTTCGATCGCGCGACCTCCCACTAGGAAACATCTTGGTAGGTCCAGGCTAGCCATCTTGCCCTCACTATAGTTCTTAACCTCTAAGTTCAAACTTAGTATTTAAGTTTGTTGGTATGTGTTGTTGGTGGAGGTTAGGGCTAGGGCTAGGCCCCAGCCCCCGACGCGGTACCATATGACTACACTCATATAACCACTCTCCTATTCTGGATTGGCACGGATGGTTGTGGATCCAGCCCCCAGTTTGGGTGTAACTCCATAGGACCCAACCTTTGTTGTTGTTTCACACGTAGAATGGATAGAGCATAGACCCCAGGTCATATGGTGAGGTCACCAGGATCATCACTTGTCCATACGCGTGGATCACCAGGAAACTGATGAGTAATTGGCTGCAAAGTATGTGAATTGTTTAAAATTTTCTATTCAAGATGAAGTAAGAATGCATAGAGTTCGCAACATGGAAGAGGCATATCAATTATCCTTAAAGTATGAGGAAAATAAAAACCTACAATTTTATCAAAGGAATAGAGGAGCAAGGAGGGGTACATCATCTGCCTCACGGGGTGGTTTTTAATATGGCAGAGGCAAATCATCCCAAGGAGCTGAGAAAGAAGAAGATAATCGACAACGTAACTTGAATGATCCATGAGGAACAATATTTCATAGGGGTAGAGGTTATGGTGGTGGAAGAGGAGGATTGTATGTGTGTTTTAGGTGTGGTATAGAGGGTGATCAAGCATTTCAATGGTCGAGTTATAAGATGCGAGAATCGAAGCAAGGAAAAAAACCTAGCTTGAACTTGGTCCAAGATGAGAATGAAGAAGAAGGAGATGAATCTAAAGTCCCACCTGATACGGGGGAGAGTCTCATGATACAGACGTCAATGGTGATTCCCAAAAAAAGATCAAAGGAAGGGTAGCGACAATGAAGATTCTTGGCTTCGAACAAATATTTTTCGAAGCAGATGCACTTCTAGGGGAAAGGTATGTCAAGTTATTATTGATAGTGGCAGTTGTGAGAATATGGTTTCCAAAGAGATGGTAGATAAGTTGAATTTACATTGTGAAACACATCCCCATCCTTACCGCATTGCATTGTTCAATAGGGGGAATGAAGTCACCATTAATAAAATATGTTTGATCAAGTTCTCCATTGGTAAGACTTATAAAGTTGAAGTATGGTGTGATGTCATTTCAATGGATGCATGCCATCTGCTATTGGGGAGGCCATAGAAATATGACATAAAAGTCATGCATGATGGAGGAAAGAATACCTACACCTTTTGGAAGAATGGATCGAAAGTCGTCTTATTGCCCCTTAAAGATGAGGGAAAAATTGAGAATATGTTGTTAGAAAGAGAGTTTTTTAAGGAAACAAAGGAAACGAGATTCTGCTATGCATTAATTGTGAAAAAAGGAGTCGTGGAAGAAATACCAATTCCTACTAAAGTGACCAAGTTACTAGAAGAATATGTTGATGTTATCCCTAATGAACTACCTGATGGTCTTCCACCAAAGAGGGATATTCAACGTCACATTGATCTGATCCCAGGATCATATTTACCTAATCAGGAATCCTATAGGATGAGTCCTACACAACATGTAGATCTCAACCAGCAAGTGACAAAACTCATAAAGAAAGTTTTGGTAAGAGAAAGCATGAGTCCATGTGATGTACCAACATTGTTGACTCCAAAAAAGGATAATACATGGAGGATGTGCACAGATAGCAGAGAAATCAATAAAATTACCATCAAATATAGGTTTCCTATACTACGGTTGGAAAACATGATGGATGTGCAAGTTGGAGCTAAATATTTTAGTAAGATTTATTTGCGAAGTGGATACCACTAGATCCGGATTCACGAAGGGGATGACTGGAAAATTGACTTCAAGACCATGTATGGCCTATATGAATGGATGGTGATGTCATTCGGGTTGTCCAATGATCCTAATACTTTCATGCGGGTGATGAATACTGTGCTTTGACCTTATATTGGTAAGTTTTTTGTTGTGTATTTTGATGACATCCTAGTTTTCAGTAACAAAAAAGAAGATCACTTGCAACATTTAAAAATTATATTGGATGCATTGAGAAAACATCAACTTCATGAAAACCTGAAGAAAAGTAGTTTCCTGCAAGAAACTTTGTTGTTCCTTGGTTTTGTCATCTTGGCAGAGGGAGTTAAGATGGATTCAGAGAAGGTCAGAGAAATTTTGGAGTGGCCTAGTCCCAGGATCATGACAAAGGTAATATGTTTTACATAAATTTATTCGAAATTTTAGTAGTATTGTAGCACCCATAACAGATTGCACCAGAGGCAAGACATTCATGTGGACCAAGGAAGCTGAGGAAAGTTTTAAGTTTCTAAAGAAGAAGGTAACTGAGGCACCCATATTATCCTTACCGAATTTTGATAAAGTGTTTGAGGTAGACTGTGATGCTTCACATGTACGAATTGGAGCTCTACTTAGCCAAGCATGTAGACCAATTGCATTCTTTAGTGAAAAATTGAACGAGGTAAGAAAGAACTACTGCACATATGATGTATAATTTTATGCAATTGTGCAAGCATTGTGACATTGGAGGCATTATCTAGTGCCGAAGGAGTTTGCGTTATTTATTGATCATATTGCATTAAAATATGTAAACACCCAAAAGAAATTGAACAATAGACATGCAAAATGGGTCTCTTTCTTACAAGGCTACACCTTTTTCTTAAATCACAAATCAGGATGACATAATCAAGTTGTAGATGCTTTGAGTCGGTGCAATGTTATTTTGAAAACCATGGAAAATCAAGTAATTGAGTTTGCTACATTAAAGGATCTCTATGCATTTGATAACGATTTTCAGGAGATTGTGGAACAATTGAAGAATCCAGTTGTTGGGAACACGGATCTTAATCAAGGTGAATATTTTATGCAAGATGTCTACCTCTTCAAAGGAAAACAACTATGCATCCCAATTGGTTCAACGAGGGAAAATATTATCAGAGACCTTCACAGTAGTGGTTTGGCAGGACATTTTGGAAAGGATAAGATGCTAACCTTAATCGAAGATAAGTAATATAAGTATTATTGGTCGAAGATGAAAAACGATATAACTAGGTATGTGAAATGATGTCGAATTTGTAAAATGTCTAAAGGACACTCACAGAACATAGGGTTGTATATGCCACTACTAGTGCCCACATGTCCATGGATAGATCTGAGCATGGATTTTGTGTTGGGGCTCGCAAACACACAACATGTAATGATTCTATTTTTGTGGTTATTGAGAGGTTCTCTAAAATTGATGATTTCATTGCTTGCAAGAAAACTAGTGATGCATCACAGGTGGCAGAATTGTTTTTTTTCAGAAGTTGTTAGATTGCATGGGGTTCCAAAAACTATTACCTCTGAATAGATACTTGGTTCTTGGGCCATTTTTGGAGGAATTTATGGAATAAAATGGGGACTAAATTATAGTTGAGCACTGCCTATCACCCCCAAACATATGGGAAAACCAAGGTGGTAAATCAGAGTTTGGGAAACATGTTATGGAGCATTGTTGGAGAGAAGCCCAAGTAGTGGGATATGGCTTTACCTCAAGCAGAATTTGCCTACAATAGTTCAGTGAATAGATCTACAGGTAAATCTCCATTTAAGGTTGTTTACGGTAGAAACCCTATGGGTGTCCTATATTTGGTGCAGCTACCACTTGGGGATAGGATCAGTGATGATGGGGAAGCATTTGCAAAACATATTCAACAGTTGCAACAACATGTGAGAGAAAAATTGCAGGCCAATAATGAAGAGAACAAAATTATCAAAGATGCTCACCGACGATACCATGTATTCAATGAAAGTGATTTGATGATGGTTTATTTATAGAAGGAGTAGTCTCCTCGAGGAACCTACCACAAATTGAAGTATACGAAAATTGGTCCGTGCAAGATTCTCAAGAAAATCAATGACAATGCTTATAAGGTCGATTCACCAGCTGACCTTGATATCTCCCTTGTGTTTAATGTTTCTTATTTCTATATATTCCATGGGGTCGATATGGGTGATGACAATGCGACAGAGGTGGATTGGCAATAGGCCATTCCAAGCAAGAAAAAGGAAAAGATTGCACATATTTTAGATAAGAAGACCCTTCATACTCGGCAAGGAAAATACAATTGATATCTGGTCTAGTGGGAAGGCATAGCACCAAACGGGAGTATGTGGAATATAAAGGGTGACTTACTGAACCTAGATCCCACTAAATGGCAATAGTTTGAAGACATTAACCTGTAGGAGCTATGTTCTTTTCAACCAGACGAGAATGATGTAGGGATTTTTTAGGCACTTTCCGAGGGTCGTAACTTTTGACTCGGTTATCCATTTGGTCTGAAAATTTATAGGGAGTTGCGTCTCGAAGAGTTCAATGTCGTGCCAATCCAATCTATCTAATTGGACATCGTTTTGACACTTTTTGAGGGCCAAATTCCTTCATATAAGGCCTCAAATTGGGGTTTTTGTGTTTTTACGGGAATTTTTAATTTTTCAATTATCAATTATCTCTTAGTTTATGAGCTTAATCAGAAAAGTGTGTTGACAAATAGTGTCGCTCTAGTTAGATCTTAGTTAGTGTTTAGTTTTAGATTCATGCGAGAATTTTTTAAATTTAGTTGTTTTTTCTAAAAAATAGTTGTTTTTCTAAAATTAGTTGTTTTCAAAACTCTTAGATAGTAGTTATTAGGGGTTGAACTTCAATTTTAGTAGTTAGGATGGAGAAGGAATAAAATAGAGTTATTTTTCCATTCTCCTGTTTTCTCATGGCTTAGTTGATCTTTTGAATGAATCTCAGGCTTTGGCTACATCATCATGGAAAAGAGTAAAATAAATTGAGAGTGGTTTGGAATGACGAGGCAGGGAAAATAAAATTTTCAAATTTTGCAGAATGTCATAAAAAAATTTAACGTAACTTTTAATGCTACAACACAATATTTGTAATTTTGGAGGATATAGTTAGTAGAGTTTTATGATTTGCATGCACAAGGTCCTCATGGAAACACATGACTCTGCATAGCTCTTGGACATCCCTATTGTCCATGGAAAGAAGACCTACACAATATACCTAACAAAGAAATTGAAACCTAGACCTTCTGCCCACACCAACAAGGTTTAACACATCAACTATAAAGGATTTCCTAGTATCTAAATTTTAATTCTCAATGGCATGTCCATCGAGCCTAGAGGATTGAATCACCTTGCCAAGAGCCTAAGGCCTAGAGATTCTCACCTTGAAGTCAGGGAAGATGGATTTCACATAAAAACTCTAGCCCGTAGAGCACCAAATTTCCCCCTCAATCACACCAACAAGAATATATTCTAAACAACCAATAGTACATTTAAATGGGAAAAGCAATGGATCATTATTATCACTAAACCAGTTTATGAGAGAAAAATTGGAAAAAAAACTTACCAATTCCTTAAAATAGAAAGCTCTCAAATTTCCAATACATTGATGTAACTTATCCCAATTATAATTGCTACGTCTACCCACAAATTCCACCACTCAAATGGCTTGAGCACTCCAAAATATAATGACTCAGAGAAATGTATATCAACCAAACCTTAACAAGCCACAGAGGGGTGACAGGAGGGAACTATAACATTGGACTTCTCATACATATAGATTGATAAGAGAGAACCAACCTAGAGACTACCAAAAAACCAGCCAAAGTAACATACTATGGTACATTAGACACGATACCAACCTGAAATACCCCAACACTTAGTCCTCGACTCTATGATTATCCCACCTCAAGTGTACCAACACATTGAATAACACTCAATTTCCATGAACCAAGGTTTAATTTTCATGGAGAGAGGAATGAAATACATCCTCAGGTCACCATTCCCAAAGATTTTTCAACTCACATTTAAAGGTTGTTTCATTACAAAATTAATAATAATTCAAAACCACTTAAAAACATATTTAGGGGATGGATAAAAATTCATAAACCCCATTTTTAACCAAGGTGTCAAGGCTAAACTTAGTCGCTCATTTGGCCCATTTATTTACCTCCTTATTCAAATATATTTTTATGTGAAAAATGGAGACTTAGACAAATGAGTTGAGTTCATTCTTGATTCCAGAGATGATGATTTTTAGTTTTGAACCTTTAGGGTAGGATTTACCTATCATTTCTTTCATCAGAATCATTGAATCCCGATAGAATTTTAAAGATAAAAAACATGTCTCCTTAGCAATTAAAATATTGCACCATGATCCATATTCTTTAGCCAAATTATTTGAGATGTTTCATAGACCCTAGGCATAAATAATTATTGGAGTTTCTCTGATATCGTGAAGAATCCCCCCCTCCTCTTACCAACTCTATATTTCTCCTTGAGGCCCCACCAAAAAAGAGGGGAAATGGTTTTTATTTCAGTTCCCAAGCATGGAATTATTTCTTCTCCTTTATCACTTTCCATAAGGGCATCCAACTAGCCTGGGAACATTTGAATTGGAAGATTCATTACACAAATTGAATTGATTTAGCCCCAAATATTATACACTATCCATTTCTTGATCCTTAGTTTTGATTCTGGTTTGGAGATATTCTAATAAGAGAGATTTATTTTTGGCTACTATTAATATTGGTTTGTCCCAAACATTGTTGAAGATCGCTTTATTTTTGGCCAACCAGAGTTTCCATAAAATTAATTTTGGAAGTGCCATCCACACCCTCCTAAACATATTCCCATTTTTGAAGGATCCTTGATATTTTTTTCTCCAAAACATAAACATGTTTTCCCGTGTGGCTAGTCAATGA
>JASDQU010034105.1:0-12727 GCA_032191745.1 Picea mariana | reverse complement strand
ACCATGTTACATAAGCTAGAAACCCTATATAGGGTTACATCACCAAGCACATGAGAGAGATAAACACAATAACACAATATGTTATTATGAATAAGTGGTGCATTTATTACAATGGAGTTTACCTCCTTATATATATTTGTTCATTGAGCAAGGCATTTCCACTTATGAATGTGGGATAAACCGCTTTACACAAAAAGTGAACATGAATATAACCTAAAGTCATAAAGTGATTTTATTACATAATAAACCTTATATTCTAACATATCCATGGATGGTAAATAGGGTAAACCATCAGCCCTAATTACAGAACCTAACCCTGGAAGGAGAAAGAGAGTCGAACCTATGACATCCCCAACTTTGAGGGAGATATCTCAAGTTTGGCTCATGATCGCTTAAGTTAACCCTTGGGGATAATAAAGAAATAAATATATTACAATGGAATTATCTAGTTGATATACCCTGATGCATATGGAGAGTAGTTATGAATTGTATTTACTTCATTAATATCAATATGTTATGGTTATATTCTTTTATCATTATGAAGACACGGTCAAGTTTAACCACTCCAACTTTTGTAAACCATTATATACATCTTAATAGAAAATGAGTGTATAGAGATGTATATTTAGACAAAATATCTTCTTTTGTGTTCCATTACTGTTTGATTTACCATTGCATCCTCTTTGGCTCATTAATTGGCACTGGAGCATGCAGTATTCAAACCTCCTAATTTTCATTTCATTTTTTTGATCTTAAGCTATATCTAACCCTCCTCAAGTGTTCTCACTCTTCCTAGATATTTTCAAATTTTTTACAAGGCTTGGTTCAAATGCCACAATATTTCGTGCAACAAGACTCACCATGGTTCAACACAAAAGCTCCATCCTTTCTCTATCAAGAAGGCTTGGACCAAATGTTGCACACTTTCATGCACACCAGATTCACGATGGTTTAACATGAAAATTTCAACCTTCTCTATCAACATGGCTTCACTCCAATGTTGTATGAATTCGTGCACCCTTGACTCCCAAATGTTTGACATGAGATCTTTAGCCCTCCTCGCAATTTTTTGGGTAAAGATTGGATCCATTATTTCTTACCTTCGGCCTATATAGCCTTGGAGGATATAATTCCTCATACATATGGGTTATGCAACCTTCTTCAAATACTCAAAGAATCAAAGTCTCCAATATTTTCTAGCTCAATGTTTTAAAAGAGCATCAAACACCCTTAGTAGTAAATTTTATCTCTTTCTTATTTCAGAAGTATAGTCCCATTGTACATTAAATAATTAACACGCACTTCCAAATATGTGTTTAGCACATATCCTGTCCATTAACAATAACCACGCCAGATAATTGTGGTAAGCTATAGATTTTTTCATTATCATCGAACTAGCTTTAGCACATTCACACGTTGAATTTTTTTTAATATCCTAGCTTGTTGTGCCTCACACATCTCACAACTACAACATCTCTTTCCTTCTCCCTCATCGATGGTTTATTCTGTCACAATGTTAATCCCCTCAACATCTCCTAATACTACTCTCCTTTGACAATAGTTGTCATAGCCACAGTGCTACCATCATTTCCCCACAATTACCACATTGATCTCTTTTATCCTACAAATCCCCCACCAATTTATCATCCCTCTCAACTCTTGCACGAATTCTTCCATGTATCCTTACACAACTTCATCCTCATCTCCCTCGGCTTTTCTTGCTACTTTAGAATAATGTAAACATCTACCTCTTCCTTTTCCAAAAGTGAAAAAAACAACAAATTACTCTGTGTACAATATATTTGTCAACCAAGACAACAGTTGGAATAGGGTTAAAGCAATTTTTATCTCATGAGTAAGGGAATATTGTCAATAAAGAAGGTATCAACAATGATAGTGGCTTGGATTTGTTATTTTCCTACCTATAACCAAGAGCGCAATTATAGTGTGCTTGATTAGGACATTGTATCCAACAATTTACACTTCCTTGACATTTGCACAAGTTGACTTGGGTCTCTTCCTCAGTGGTTTATTACGAAAGTTTTCCTTTCACAAATTGTGTGTGGAAGGTGAACACTTTGGTGTGAATATCATTGTCCCACATATGGCACACAATCAACTATACTTTGGTATCAAACACAAATTCAATGTGGAACACTTTTGTTACCCTAGGGGGACAATGGAGACATTGTCCAATTACATTAGGAGGAATCAATATGTGTGGAGGCATATGGAGTGTAGTTATGTATTGTATTTAATTCCTCATTAATAGTTTGATGGAGTTTTCCTCTTTTACTATTGTTTTAAGAAGCATGTTGTTAATTTGTTACCAAAGATGTAGTCAACTTTAACCACTGCCATTTTTATAAACCATTATATATATGAACCAAAACTTCAACTAAAATGGGAAGAATTACAAGAAAAAATAAATCAACAAATGAAGAAACAGTAATAAATTGAAAATACAATGTGAAAAATAAAGTGACTTTTAAGAAGCCAAGAAAAAACTTTTAACTTTAATGATATCACCATTATTGACCTCAAAATTAAGGAGCTTGAAGAGATGATTTGTTCCTCACCAATCTTGATGCCAAACATTGGCATCCAACCAATTGGGGAGGAAATGAACAAGTTTCTCAAACTCAAGAAACACTAAAACCAAGTTCTAAAGCTTATCATAGCTAATATAGATGAGACAAATCTCGAAGATGTTCTAACTAAGTCATTAGACATTATAAAAAACAAATTAGAAATTGAAAATTTAGGGATTTTGAAAGCTGAGAGAATTGGTAAAAATATTGAAGGCAAGAGGAATATAATTCAAATAAGGTGGAATCGACCAAAAAGAAACTAAACATTCTTAAAAAGGTTCCCACATTAAAAGGATTGGGTATAATTATAAATGAAGATCTTGTCCCATGAGACCAATCTAAATTGAGAAAGGATGTCCAAAAAGGAAAAGATGTTTTTTTTTTCACAAGAATGGGTAGCATTTTATTTATATATAAAAGGTTGTGGTCGAATAATTCAACAAAAAGGTACAAATTTCCTAAAAGTTTGTAGCATATGAACCAAAATTTCTAGTTATATCCAAAAATAAACTAAAAAATGGATATTACATCTACTATCTACTTGTGTTCTATGATATCTACAACTGTAAAGTCTTACAAACTCTACACAAAAAAAGATGATCTAACAAAACATAAAACCTGAGCTAATTAGGTGAAATCATTCCCACTCTAGGCTTCCTCCATGGTTGCTTCTTCATTAAATTGAGACCCATGTGCAAGTTGAAGTGGAGCTTCTTCTACATGTTCTTCCTGAGTTAGTTGAACAATGATATCTTCCATATATTCTTCATTCATTGAACCAATGGATTCGGAGGGCCAATCCACAAGAGACTAAGTACTACAAGGAGGAGGGGTGGGTTAAAGGAACAATCCTCCTTGATCCACTCCAAGGGTTGATTGTCCTTAACCTGATCTTACACATTGAACCTTAATTTGGCCCTAAGTTGGTTTTCATAGAATAAAATGATTTATGGGGTCACCCCCAATTTTGGACTATGCTCATTTATCCAAAAGAACCGCTCTATTTTCTATATCATCTACTTCTATATTGCAAGACCAAAGACTATGCATGAATTCAATAGATTATAAGTGTAGAATGAGCCCTTTAATTCTTGCAATAATTCTGGACAGGGAAGAATAATGTTTATAGCTTGCCTTTCTCGCTTGTCCGATGATGAGAAAAGAATTGATAAATATGAAGACATTGTAAATTTCCAAAGCCCGGAGCATGATTAATCCTTGATACAGAGAAAAATCCTTTGCTTGGTTATTTTTCACCATTCCTAATCCCCATGTTGGTTCTAGAATTCCTTCAGGGTTAAAAATAACCTTCCCCCCCCCAAGCACTTGCCACTCCTGACAAAAATTCAAAGATGTTAGGAAAGTAAGCAAATGGGCAATAATTAGAAATGTAAGAGTGATTATAAAGGATAACTTCCAAAGTACAAATAGGGATTAAAAAAACTTAGGATCCTCACATGTAATTATTGAGTATTCCCTTGGAGGAAGGGTCCTAAGCTAAGTTGAATACAATCTTATATTGCTTATTGAAACGTGGGAACACAAAGACTCACGAATCCTTCATTTAGATGGATATTCCCTTTTCTATATTCAGAACAAAAACTCAATGTGCAAGAGGATAGGTGGTATTTCTTGTTGCATCAAGGAGCTTGACTCAAATATTAAAGTGTATAAGAGTAATTTTATAACCAATATATCTAGCTTAATATCATTTTTTATTACAAGGATACACTTTTTCTTGTTATTTAATACTTTACCCCTTCAACTCTACCTTCTACAAGAACCCTAATCTCGCAATTGACCACCCTTTGATTAACTTAGAGAATGATATTTCTACCTTGAAAGCTAAAGGATATATTTTTCTTCTTAGAGATTTTTATGTTAGAACAATTAGGGATAAATCCAATATTTTAATTCATATTTMTAATCTCAAACCTTTGTGGATAGAAGCGGACAATAACCTAACCCTTCAATACAAGAGAAGATTAGAAGACATTGAAACAAACTCATATGGCATTAAGCTTCCTTGTATGACCTCTTGCCATGAATTGGTCATTTGTAACAGGTTTCRTCACTAGCCTAACTCTTACCTTATGACTTGCATTTGTGRGAAGGRTAGAAGTGTTGTTGATTATGACATATCCTTTATTCATTTGTTGAATAAAATGGATAATGTTGATATAAAAGAGGACAACAAACTAGAATCTGAATAACGCCCCRTCACAATAAATTTWAATATAGATATGGCACTTGAGGTAACTACTATGCATAATACAGACAATCAAGWTCTCTTTARCAATAGAAAAGCTTCACATTTTCTCAAGGATTTACAGGAGTTGTTCAATTAAGAAATGAAAAACAACACAATTAAGAATTTGTATGAAATTTCACTTTGAATCTATCTTTGTCCTTAGAAAAGTATTCTTGAAAATTGTATATCAAAAGAGAACAACATCTCGCTAATTCTTGGTATGACCTAGACTATAAAATTGTAAGAACGGATATTTGAAGCACCTCTAATAAGACAATAACATTAAATATTATAAGATCCTAATAGAAAAGAAAAAGCATCAATATCTAACCAAAAATCAAGAGAGACTTGTAGACTGATGTAAAAGAGAGCCTTAAAGTTTTTGGGCTAACATTATCCTTTGAAAAGTTGTAGAGTTAGGCAATATTAAAGTAAATGTTTGGAACTCCTACCTTAAATTTAGGATATAAAATTAAGCATCAAGATCCTTGCTAATAGAAAAGCTAAAGACATTAAGGGTAACGAGTTGAGATATTAAAACTTGGGAGTCTAATCTTGATGCCTCATACTAAGCATCTTTTAAATCAAGTTTTCAAGTAAGGTTTCCCTTAAAAATGAGTTGAAACTTTAAATGTTCCTATTTTTAAATATGAAAACTATGATGACCCATCCAATTAATGAACTATCGATTAGCCCTGTATTAGAAAAAAAAATATTAGGTTTAATTATTGAAAGAAAAATTAGCCATTGGCTCGAGGACAATAATAAAGGGACTAAAGAAAAAGTAGCATTTAGGAATAATCATGCCATAACTAATCACCTTGCCACCCTTGGAGTTATTGTCGAGGATTGTAAAGACAAAATATAAGATCTCATATGTTGTTTCGTTGATTTTCAAAAAGCCTTCAACATTGTGCCTAAAGAAAGCCAAACTTTGGAAAAGACTAGTAGAAATTTATATACCTCCTAAGTTGCATAGCATTGTCCTTAGGCTTCATGAAAAGGTTACTACTAATATGCAATGTAATAACAAGTGGTCAATGGACATTAATTCAATATTGCTGCTAAGCAAGGGTGCCCCCTTTCTCCCAACCCTTTTGGTATCTATAAGATAAAAATTGAGCAATGTTCAAAAGAGGAGGGATGCATCGGTATTAACATGGTCAAACTTGTAGTTGTCCTTCTCTTATATGCTCATGATATTATTCTCCTTGCAAAATTTGTTGAATATCTTCACAAGCAACTTGAAGTTCTTCTGTAAAACTTATGAGCTGACAATAAATATCGATAAAATTGAGATTATGATAATTAAATCTATGAAAATAATGTATCTTTCAATATTGTATGGAGGTAACACTCTTGAAGAGATGTGATCATATAAGTGCCTATGTATCGATATGAATTTCCATTTGAATTGGAACCATTGTGTCAACTCAAGAATCATTGGTGGTTGAAAAGTTCATTATGGTCTTGAAAATAAATTTTGAAATGTTGGGATTTGGGTTTGGAATAAAAAAAATCATTTTCAATTTTGTAGTTATCATGGTTATTATTTACATGTGTTAAGTTTGGGCTTGCAACATCCCTCGTGAGACTTGGAATAAAATTGAGTAAATCCAATGACACTTCATAACTTATAATTTTAAAACTAAATGCAACAATACTTACCCCATTCTCTTGATTGAAATTTGATGCACTTCCATGGAGACTAAAGACATGATTATATATTTAGATTATAAGCACAAATTAGTCAAGTTGAACAAATATATGCTCCCTATTATCATTTGTGATATGAGCAATAGAAAGTGCATGCTTAAAATAGGATGGTATAGATATTACGACACTTTCTTAACCATTCAAATATAAAATAAGACAAACAAATTAATAATATCGACAATATTAAATCTTACATCCCTATTGTTGATCAACAAATTTGATCACCTAGATTTCCCACTCTTGGAATAATACAAAAAATTCCATATTATAAGAAGGAAAATTTGAAATATTACCAGTTCATAGTGTAGCCCTCAGTTTCATCTTCGTCACGCATTTTACGGATTAAAAATACGAGTATGTATGCTCAAGATATCCATGTTTTTGTTCAATCGCGCAGAGAACGTTTTTCCATGTGCAACAGAGTTAATTTTTATCGGAACTAAGTTTTTCTTGGAACCACATTTAGTCTCATTTTCTTGGTTCTTCATGCCATACTTAGTATCATATTCAGTGTGGGATCACTCACCCCATTTCCCTTAGTCGTATTTCTCGTTTTGGTGCAGACCTCCTCACCCTTTCTCCATACATCTCTAGGTCTGCAAGTTTGTAGTCCTTCATTCTACATAATGACCCTCTCACTTTCGTGACCTGCATAATGGCCTTTGTTGAATATCGGAACTAAGTTTTTCTTGGAACCTCAATTAGATTATTGGAACCACACTTAGTCTCATTTTCTTGGCTCTTCATGCCATGCTTAGTCTCATACTTTGTGCGGGATCACTCACCCCATTTCCCTTAGTCGTATTTCTCGTTTTGGTGCAGACCTCCTCACCCTTTCTCCATACATCTCTAGGTCTGCAAGTTTGTAGTCCTTCATTCTACATAATGACCCTCTCACTTCTGTGACCCGCATAATGGCCTTTTCCTATACTTAGCCATTTTTCCTTCTTTCCACTCTACTCTCCCTCTTCACTATTCTCCATACTTAACTATTTCCACATTTAACCATTTACATACTTGGCCTATTTTCATTTTCATTATCCACTTAGTTCATTTTCATAATACCCACCGCTTAGTCATTTTCATAATACCCACCACTTAGTCATTTTCATAATTCATTTCCACATTATTTCCATAATTCATTTTCATTTTCCATTTAGCACTCCATTTTCATTTTCCATTTACTAATTACCATTTTACTTTTCTTATTTCTTTATTTCCTATTTTCATTTTCCATTTTCTATATTTTCACAATTTCTACATTCATTTCCATAATTCATTTTCATTTTCCCATAATTCATTTCCATTTTTCTTTTTTCCGTAATTATTTTCCCATTATATAGTTCCCCAACACTTACCATGTTTTACTCTTCCAATCTTTCAGCCACAGAGGAGTACCACCTCTCTAAAAACGCAGGGGGATTCATATCCTCATGAGGTTGACCTTAAGACCATAAAAGAGTCTTTTAGATGAACACCTATGAATTTTAAAGATTAAATCTAGAATGGAAATGAAATCATTGCTAAGAGGAAGTTGAAATACTACACATATCTTATAAATCTTAATTGGATCAATTAAAAATATTTTTCCAAAATTATGAACTTGTAGATAAAAATGAATATTTCCTAAATCATTACCAATGTTGATGGCCTCCATAGTAAAATTGGTCATTGGACCAATCCAAAAATACCCTTGATGAGAAATATTGTAAAAATTGTGATACAAAGGAGGTTGAGGATGAGCATTATTTCCTTTTAACTTGCCATGTGCTTATGATATAAAACATAACTTTACCTATTTTCATAATTTAATTACTCTTTAGGACCTCCTTGCTAATGAAAACCACGATGATCTTAGAGATTTCATTTCCACCATGTTCTAATATAGAAATAACATTATGAAAATATTTAGCCTATTTCCTTTTATATGTCCTATAAATCTTTTTATTTTAGGGACAATAAACATCATGATCATTAATTTTATTTTTATTAGAGTTTTGTTTTACTTATATTTATTTCAAATTTTTGTTTTATTTATTTATTATTGAAAGTTTGCTTTGTTTTTTATCTTATATATATATAAGTGTTGTTTGTCTAAGCTAGTTTATGCCAGAGCAGTCGGCCAGGAGCCTATTTGACATTCTCTTTCTCCGGAACAGAGAACTAAGATTAAAAACCCTGCTTTTGTATGCAGTTATAGCTTATGTCCTGAGTTTGTGTATATGCATGCTGACATGCATAGTCTGTAATCAGTAATTTCAGTTGATTAATACAAATAAGTTTGTTCGGAAGTGATTCTACTTTGATACGAGTCTTGTGTCTGAAGTATATGATTGCGAGAAGTGTAAATGTTCAGCATTGAGTGAAGTGATCTTCTTGACTGTGGTCTCCAGCAGTTGCTGTAGGACAAGTAAGATAGTCGTTGAAGCTGAAGAAAGACGTGGAGTGTTGCATAGTCCTTTTCCCATAGTAAGAGATCTTGCCTCTCAATATATTTACTTGCCTGCAATATTTTAAGTATACTGTCAGAAGTTGCAGTAGTTGAAAAATGGCTTCACAGAATAACACATCTTCTTATGATTTGTCAGCTGATGTTAAATATAATCCTTCTAAATGGTATAAGCATTTCTTAAGTCAGTCTTCTCCATCTAAGTCTCTGTATAATACTAGACTAGTTGCTCAAGAATATGAGCCTGATGTAAATTGGAGGATGCCCGAAATAGAGCCTTCAAAGATCTATGACTTGCCTATGTTTAAGTTTCGTGCTTCTACACTTATAAGATATTGTTCTCATAATGTCCCTCTCTCTCTTGGTCAATCCGTTTACCAAATCCCTCTGATCCAACAAGATGATATTGATTGGGGTTTAGAACATGGGTATAAGTATGTCCATCTTGGCCTAATTCAGTTTGGAATTAATCCTTTAGTCAGACCTGGTTTAGATACATCTATACTAAACTGTATTATTGACTCTAGGCATAATACTTTCTCAGATGCCTTAATCTCTGGATTCTAAGCTCCTTTGCATAATGGCCCAGTTTGGTCATCAGCCCTTCCAAGATATCAAGTCTCTCTGATTGATCCCTACATCCATTCTCTACTTCAAGCCTATGTACAGTTTTTTGGTTTTAATATGGCTGAAGGATCTGACATTGCCCAACTCCATACAACTACCTGTCTTCGCTTTGTCTCTACAACCATGCCAGCGCTCAATCCAAAGTTACTTCAGCACGCTACCTTCAAAAGCGTGGTGGTTGGACCCGGTAATGTTTCCCCACTTACTTTAGGTTTTGCTAAACTTTCTGTTGTTGAAGAATGGTCTGCAGATTATGAACCTATTTCTTCCAGAATATCGCCTCCCTTGGCTAAAGAATTGAAAATTGAACAGAATTCATCTGGACGAAATGTTTTAAGAATAGGAAGATCACAGAGCACCAGAAGTCAAGATTTAGAAAGACAATTGTCTTCTCTATCAACAAGCAGCTCTGATTCAAATCAAAGAAGGTCTTCTTTTTCTGCCAGATCTCCATCTTCTTCCTCTTTCTCCAAAGCCCCTGTATATAAACCTGTTTTGAATAAATCTGATTTAGATAATCATCTACTAACCCATCAGAAAGGTTCTAAGAATTTTTATTACTGTCAAAAACAAATACCAGTACAAGAACAATCTTCAAAACTTTCTGAAGCTCCAAAAATCTCCCATGTACCATCTGCTCCTAAGAATTTTAGGACATTCCAATCTAAAACAGAGCATAATGGCCAGCATGCCAATTGTCCTGAATGTCTTGATCTAGCAACCCCCCTGATCAAAATGATAAATGCACCTTTACCTAGGGGTGACAAGGATAAGAAAGCTACTCTTCCCCAAAGAAGTCTTGGACCTGGAGATCATACTCCATCGTTCAAAAATGATCTAGTAGCTGATCTGGATTTCATAAAATATAGAAAAGCAGATGCAAAACAATCTCCTGATGTTGTACAATTGCAAAATTATGCAAACTATCAGTCTGTCTGTCTTGCACAAAATATTGATGATATAGCGCAAGATGTTTTACAGACAAAGATTCATATGAATGGTTTGCATTCAGAGATTGATTCTTTGGAGAATAATCAAGAACATCTTAAGTCTCAACTTGTACATATTCTTGAGAAGTTAGATACAATTCAGACTGCTGTTCAAAGTCTGAAAGATTCTTTTGAGCAGGAGAAAGAGACTCCTTCTCCACTCAAATATGAAGATATAGAAAAGCATGCTTCATTTCATTAGTTTGGTGATAGTTCAAAATATGAACAAAAGCAACTAACTCTGAAACAGTTAGCTACTGAAACTCCAAATCCAGTATTAGCAAGAATTGCAGAAGTACTGGAAATAGATATTGAAAAAATAGAGTTAGTCAAATCTCAGTCTTCTACTCTAAAAGAAGACATCAGAAAAACACAACAAGCCAATAAATCGTTGGCCCCATTTATAAAAGAGATAGATGAAGCAGAAAGCTCTAATAAAGCACCACCACGCTCCTCACATGATGAAGCAGGAGGAAATCCCTTCCAATCTGCTTGGGAGAAATGGTGCCATGCTAAATATGGTTCTTCCAAAAAAGTCCCTTTTGATCCAGCTAATTCTGCCGAACATGCCTCATTCTCTAGAGCGAATATAGAATCTGCACCCATAACCAATATTAATTGCAGATCCAAAAATGAAATGACGTTAATGTTTCAGAAATGGCAGGCATGGGAAAGGACCCAAAAATTGATATTTCAAGATAAAGTAGCCTGGAATGAGTTAGCCTTAAGGTTAACTTGGGGATTTACAGGAAATCTAGGACTCTGGTGGGACAGAATCCGAGAAGAAGATAAGCTCAAACTTATGAATCATGCTAATCCTATTGAAGAGCTTATTAAAGCAGTTGTACACGAATTCTATGGTAATGCAAAAATTGATTCAAATCATTATGTTGATTTATATATGAATCAACAATTATGCCATATATCTCAACTCCCTGAATTCCTCTATACAATGCAAGATTTATTGTATAAATCTCCTGATCTAGAAAATGTAGAAAATCTACGAAAGTATCTATCTGCTATGCCTGGAAAAGTACCCGACCTGGTTAGAGATAGATTAGAAGAATTGGATATTGATATATCACAATTATCTCTAGCAGGATTGCATGAGCATATTGTTATGGCTCTGCAAAAAGAATGTCTTCGCAGGAAAACCAACAAATCTGTGAAGAAACAATTGGGTTTTGACTCATCTGTCTGCGACACTTTCGCAGAAACTTATCACTTTGATTGTCATAAAAAGAATGCTCGAAAGGAATCCTGTAAAAAGGATTGTGGTTGTTTTAAATGTAGACCTAAGTCTAAAGGATTCTCTAAGAAGTATCCTAAAAGGTTTACTCGAAACAGTCATTCCAGAAAGAAATCCTACTTTAAACGCCAGCCACAGAATCATCCAGCAAAGCAGTCTTCCTGCTTTATCTACAAAAAGCCTGGCCACTGGGCTTCTCAGTGTCCTCTGCGGTCTAAGACTAAATTCCAATCTAAGATTATGGATCTTTTTCAAGCTGGTTATGATCCTTCCGAATGGGAATTAGTTGAAACCCGTTCAAATGGTGAATACCTTTCTTTAACTGAGGATAGTGATTCCCTTCTTGACAACAACCTCATTGATCTAGAACCTGAATACGATTCAGATTCATCCCAGATAGTTGAAACTATGAATTTTCTTGACATTAAAATGATGTCACCCTATACAGACCTTACATCACTTCTCAAACAAAGGTCTGCTCTCCAAGAGAAATTGTTCGTTCTTACTCCTAAACAATTCCAGCTCTCTAGACGCTATGCTTCTCAAATCTCTTAGCTCTTTGCCCAAATAGATAAAATCCAGCAGCCAAGCATGGTGAATATCCACAATTACACACCTAAAGATGTTGATTTTAGATCATCACAGCATAAAAACAGCAGAGCAAAAAGCACTGTAAAAAATTCAGAATCATCCAAAGAGACTTCATCAGAAGAAGATTCTTTAGATAATACAATCTTTCATCTAGAAGAATCCATCAAAGAAAAGGAAGCATTAGTTGTTGATTTATGGAAGAGCTTGAAACTCCAAAAGGAAGAGTTGAACTTTCTAAAGATGAAAAGAGATGAACAATTGGAA
>JASDQU010034104.1:6719-21906 GCA_032191745.1 Picea mariana | reverse complement strand
ACAATTCACTTTGTCATCTTCAAAAAATCATTTCTCCTCAACCATGAGGATCCACGTGATATGCCACATACCACCGGAAACAACATGATGTATACTATCCATCCATGGGTGTTTTATCTGCATGTGCATTTTCCTTCATGTCCAAATACCTTCATCAATCTTGCAGTCCAAAACCCATGACGAGGGTTGACATCAATGACAACAACCAATCTTCCAACACTTCTTTGACTAGTTTTGGTAGTTTGTTCAACCCTTGGAGTCAAAATTTCACTCGGACGACCTTCTCAGAGACTAAGGGCTTCTAAGGAATAAGGACACTGCCTTATCGCGTGCCCTTTAGAAATATTCATGAGCGACTGTCTCAGTATTTCCTCACAATATCGTGGATCTCTTGAACTAGGTAATCATTAATATACAATTCAAGCCATGACGGGGGTGCTAGTAGGCTGTGATAGGGACAGTACCACACCCCTCCCTCAATATCTGGTTTTTGTGTAGGGCCCCTTTACTCCTTATGTGAGTCTGAATAGAAAGCATCGTCATCATGTAGTCATTGACAAAGAACTATCATTGATCCATATACATAATCATACTAAATCAATCATATGTCACATATGTGTAAAAATGAATACTTAAACAAAACACAATCCACTCCCTAACTCATTCTGGAGTCCAAGGTAGTCTGTTGATGCCATCAGCATCCACCATCTGTCAAGTGTCCTGCAAACTAAGGAAAAACTCCTCAATAGCATCTGTCAATACATATATATCGAAAAAAATAAGTCACACCATATCATCATCATCATGTATAATCTATAATAGAAACAAATCACCATGTACCATAACCAGATCACTTGCACGCAAGTGTCCTCAAAGAATAAGTCGATAACATGTGCTTAGTAGAGAGGGATGTTACAACGGGAGAAGGGGTTGGTTTAGAATATTCCAAGTGAAAGTGACGAAGAAGTTCACAAGAATACTTAGACTGTGAAATAAAAATGCCTTCCTCGGTTTGCAAAACTTTGAGGCAAAGGAAATAGTGCAAACATCCCAAGTCAATCATTTCAAATATCTTCATAAGGATGGTTTTCACATGGTTTAAAAGTTTTGGGTCACTACCAGTGAGGATAAGGTCATCAACATAAATAAAAAGGATTATTTGATGGATTCCTATTTTCTTGGTATAGACATTAGGATAAGAATGACATCTAGAAAAGTTGGTATCAAGAAGAAAGTACTCCATCTTTGAATGCCAAGCTTGAGGAGCTTGATTAATAGCATAAAGAGATTTCTTAAGGTATCAAACAAGGCTGGAGACATTTTGGAAATATCCAAGAGGTTGTTCCATGTAGATTTTTTTTTTCAAAACCCCATGCAAGGAGGCATATTTAACATCCATCTGATGGACCTCCCATTATGTGAGGCATATTTAACATCCATCTGATGGACCTCCCATTATGTGAGGCAGCAAAGGAAAGAACAAGGGAGATGGAATTCATTTTGGCTACAAGGGAAAATATTTAATTATAGTTAATTTTGTAACTTGAGAGAATCCTTTGGAAACTAAATGAGCCTTGTGACTTTCAACACTTCCATCTGATACATACTTATTTCTATACACCCATTTACATCTGACAAGTTTTCTTCCTTTCAGAAGAGGTACAATATCCCAAGTATCATTTTCCATTAAATAGAAATACTCTTTAATCATTGATGTATCCCAATCCGGATTACCTAAATCTTTTGAAAATGTCTTTGGATCACAAGTCTATGAAATTTGAGACAAAAGATAAGAGGCTCACTAGAACTATGAACATTCTCGATGTTGATCTGAAGGATCACCAACAAGATCACCAACTTCTTCTCGTGTTGAATAGACCCATCTAGGAAGTGGTGGTGTTGGTGAAATTTCATGTTCAATGGACTCATTTGGAGGAAGATGAGTAGGAGAAGGTGGATTTTCATCCTCATTATCATCATATGAAGAAGAAGAAACAAGAATAGGAATAGAATATGGGACAAATGTTGATAATGGCTTGTGGGCCGAAGAAAGCACAAATGTCGAATTAGTCTCGTGGGACAAGATATTTTCATCAAATTTAACATCTCTTCTAATAATAATTTGATTGAATCGAAGTTGAAAAGTTGCTAACCTTTAACATCTTCATAATAACCAACAAAAACACACTTCTCACTTTTAGGATGTAAAACTTTCATTTTCTCATCGGGAATGTGATCCCATGCTACACTACCAAATACACATAAATGACTTACATATGGATTAATTGTGTTACATGCTTTTTCTGGTGTTATATTTTTAAGATCCTTTGTGGGAGTGTGATTTACTATTTAATTTTCACAGTTAATGACTTCCACCCAATACTTTAGACTTGATCCCTTAGATTAGATCATACAATTATCTATTTTTTTTAATGTGTAGTTATTTCTCTCAACAACAACATTTTGTTGTGGTGTATATGAAACAATGTCTTGCATTTGGATGCCTTGTCTAGTGCAATAACTTGTAAAATTATTTTTCACATATTATCCTCCATTATATGTTCTTAGCCTTTGAATTTGATGTAAAAAAAAAAAATCTGCAAGGGCCTTGTAGGCCAAAAACATATCAAACACTTAGTTGTTAAGTTTTAAGAAGTAAACCCAAGTGCATATGGAAAAATCATCAATGAAAGTTAAGAAATACTTGCACCTAGAAAAATAAGGAGAAGAAAGTGGACCACACAAGTCACTATGAACAAGTTGCAAAGGCGCTAAGGTGTGCCAAGAGGCACATTTGTAAGAATTGTCCCGATAATTTTTTCTGAGAACACAACCGACACAAACACCATCTCTACAGGAAGAGGAAGGCCAGTCATCATCTATTGATTACATGGTTGTCACAATGAGTGATAGTTCATTTGACCAAAACACTCATGCCAAAGTTTGCTCAAGTCATCACTATGAGAAACTAAAATACATGGAAAAGATGATGACCCAAAGTTGTCAAACTTTGTAACATCTTGCTCCACTGAGCACACTTTTATAGACATATTCTTTGAGGACACTTGCATGCAAGTGATCTGGTTATGGTACATTGTGATTTTGTTTCAATTATGGGATATATATATGATGATGATGATGTGTTATGAATTATTGTTATTTTGATGTATATGTATTGGCAGATGTTATTGACGATTTTTCTTGTGTGTGCAGGACACATGACATGTTATGGATGTTGATGGCATCAATGATCCTCTTTGGACTCCAGATTGAGTCATGGAGTGGATTGTATTTGTTTGACTATTTCATTTTACGCACATGTGACATATGATTGATTACAGTATGATTAATATACATGTATTATTGACACTGTTTTTGTCAATGGATGTAGGCTTGATGATGCTTGCTAATCCGAATCACACAAGGATTAAAGGGGACATGCACAAAAACCAGACATTTGAGGGAGAGGTGTGGCAACTTTCATGTCACGAATTAATATCACTCCTGTCATGGTATGTGTTATCACATGAAGTTGTTTGTGGGTCACATTTAGTTGTTGTTATGACCTAAGGCTGCACCCTTTCCCCGTCTCTCTCTTTTCCTCATACCTTCCTAGATTTTTCCCTCTTCTTGTTGATAAGGTCGGTTTCCCTTGTTCAATAACTTGATCTTCCTTAGTATCTTCCTTGACTGATTCTTTGCACCAAGTTTTTTTGTTTTCTTAAAGGATAAACACATATTGAGATTTGGTTCGAACTGTTGGTCAACTTTTTTTCCATTGATTGAGATCACAACAGGTCATCCAAGTCTTTTGTTTTCACATGAAACAACTATTAACGCAAAACACAACATTCAGAGTAGTCCATTTCAGGCTTGAAATGCAAGAAAACAGACAGGTTCAATTTTTAGCAGTGGAGATCCCACGTATAGTTCATATCAATGGCTTTCTTGCATTCGGAGTTTCAAAGTCGCGCAAGGGTTAATCACCAGGCAGAATTCCCAAAGTCCTAAAGAATTTAGATGAAGGAAGATTAATCCCAGATTAATTAGTGATAAGGAAATGTTAATCACTTCACGAGTTCGGCCCTTCGAGAGTTATACAAACTCTACATGCAGAATGTCTTGAACCCAAAGTGTCAAAGACTCTTGGGGTCCATCAATTCAGACACATGACACCCATTCATTAGAGATATGTGGCATACATCTGGTGTCGACATGTGGCACTCATTTTAGGCATATTTGGGCATATCATCTGCTCATCTTCAAGTCATGCGTGGCACACTCGTTTTCTGACACATCAACAGTTTTGACGTCAGATGACGTCGGGCCACCACGTTAGATTCGCAACATTGTCACTCTGAACGTTTTCCATTCAGAACAATCGTAGTTCTCTGAAGCCCGGATTTTCGAAGTCCCAAATCATTTTAAGGTGGTTGAATCCCAATTAATTAGTGACAAGAACACACTAATAACTTCACGATTTTGGCACTTCAGGAGTTATACAAACTCTACATGTAGAAATTCTGGAACCCAAAGTGTCGAAGACCCTTCAAGTTCCTCAGTTCAGATGTGTGGCGCCCATCCATCAGAGATATGTGGCATGCATCTAGCGCTGACACGTAGAACTCATTTTAGGAACCTTTGGGCATGTCATCCACTCATCCTCGATTAACGTGTGGCACACTCCTTTTGTGACACATCAATAACTGTGACATCATATGACGTCGGGCTACCATGTCATATTCGGGAGATCATCCCCCAGGAGATATCCTTTCTCAACATCCAAAGCTCCCGAGCACCAGAATTGGTGCCATCTCTAAGCATGGTTAGAGGGATTCTGGAGTTGGAAGAAGGATAAATTTTAGTAAGGGCGCTAAAAAAAAAGGGTCACCCAGATCACCGGTTGCAACAAGATCGACGAATACACTTCATTGCGGGGACAAAAAGTGCTCAAACGTTAAAATTCTTGAGCGGTCCCTCAATCGAAACCATGGTATAGTGAGAAGGGTATGTGGTAGTTGGTGTTGGATTGCGGGGGTCAAAGCGGTGTGGATCCAAACCGCCCTTGACGACTTCCACAATCATGTGCTTATATAAATTCCAATCCAAGAGCAACACATGGAAACAAAACTCAGTGTTAAGACAAATCACCAAAGGAAATTCATTAGGAAAATCAGAGCACTAGAAGACTACGATCAATCTATCACTAGAGGAAAAAATGAGGAAGTTGTGGAGAGGTTTTGTTGTGCCAAAATGACCAAGTTCTCTCCTCGTTGAAGTAATAAGCCTCTTCCTGATCCTGAGGAGAAACAATTTAACAAAAGAAGGATTGGTGGTTGGAAAATCAACTACCTCCTTAAATGGAAGCATGGAGGGTCTGGCCAAGGAGATAGAAAATTGTCAGCCCGAAGTACCACAAATGGAAATTTTTCTTGCAGGCCCAAACTGACTCGAGTTTCCTTCTGACGGAAGGAACAATACAGGTGAAGGATCATAGGATAGGAAGGACAGATCACACTCCTAGTTGTGGTCGACTATTTTGATTATAAATACATCAAACGAATAATATGAAGAGGTTGGATGGTTGAGCAGAGATCCCCTTTTGTCATATTTTGACTAAACAGAGTTGTTCTCTGGTTATGTATGAGACTTGAGACATTTTCATTAATAGAAGTCAGTTTCCTTTCATCATCTTGTTTCCTCTTATTCTGAAATTCTCATGATTGGATGATCCATATGAGATGTCGTGGTTGTGTTATAATGGAAGTTTGATTATAATGATTCTATGAATGTTTTTCAGTGTTTTAAACTTAGGATCAAGAGGTTCTTGTGATTGAGTTTTTCTTCTCCTAGCTGCTTGAAAGCTTGATGCTTATAGAAGGCCTATCCACCTTCTTCACAAAGTCTTCCTTCTATTTTCCTTTATCCTTAAACCACTGACTGAAGTTAATCAAAACCTAATTTGTTTATGCATGCTAGCCCAGATTTCTGTGTTAAAACATTCTTAGGCTAAGTTTTGTCTGTTTGACCTTCAGTTATTAATTTTCATCCACAAACATTTCTGATGGGTACTGGGCTTATCCTCTTGCAATATGAGGGTGAATCTCAGTGCTAACATTTTTGGCATTGTTGTCGGGGAACCGATTGAATACATTTCCCCAGGATTAAACAAAAAATCATATTGATTATAAAGGTGCATTAGAAATCAGTACATTAAAGATTGTATCTTGCACCTGGAAACTCCATTGTTTCAGTTGTGGCTCCCAAAGGTAGACACACGAGGTCTACTCCACATATACCTTTGGAAACACCTGAAGCTGACCCAGAGAAGATTTTCAAGAAAGGAAAGGCTTCTCAAGAAGGATTTTTAGCTACTCTACCAGGTACTTCTGGTCATTTACATGATTCTACTTTTAAGACTCTAGTAGTTATATCCAATTCTCCTCTTTCACCTTTTGTTGGAGTTTCTAGAAGTTTGGATTTTGAAAATTTTCCTGTTGAATACTCTTCTTTTAGCCCCAAATCAAAAAAATAAAGTTTTGAAACCATTTCCTCTCCTGATGTTGTAAATTGGTTTAGACTAGAGTGCTTAGAATATTTTCCTTCTTTAGGCCTTCCTACTCCTCCTTCTATCAAAGTTTTTGTGACTAAAGAAGAAGAAACCTCTTTTCCCTTAGACCCTACACCATCCTCATCCAAGCTTCCTCTTTCTCCAAAATTCCAAGCTTTAGTTGTACCTGTCAAAACTCCATCTCCCCCTTGTTCTCCTACAGTTCACAACCCAATGGCAGGTGTTAATCTTCCTATAAATAGGATGGATGCCATAGTGTCTCCTAGGTATGCCCCTCTTATTTTACATCAGCCTATGAATTCTCTCCCAGTTGGAGACTACCTCAAGTACATGCCCAAGTTCATAGGGGAGGAAGACATAACTACAGAAAAACATCTTGTAGCCTTTTATAGTTATGCAGACAACCTTAACATTGAAAATGAAGATGTATGGATGAGAGTATTTGTACATAGCCTTGATGGTGAGGCTAGAAAATGGTTTAGGGGTTTGACTCTTGGATCTATTGTTGGGATTGAAGCTTTGGATGATGCTTTCTTGAGGCATTGGGAGGATAAAAAAGATTTCCTTTAATATATTACATAATTTGGGTCACTTAAGAGGAAAGAGGGGGAATTTGTTTCAGACTTCTCAAAAATATTTAATAAAATGTACAAAAAGATTCCCACTGAAATAAAGCCTATAGAGACCTATGCCAAAATTACCTATGCCAATGATTTTGACCCTAAGTTTTGCCTCCTGTTGAGAAAAAGGAGATCTACCTCTCTAGCCCATATGCAAGATGCAACCTTGGAAGTAGAATCTAACTTATTGGTAGCTGACAAACTTAGGGAAAAATATGATAGAGATAGGAAGAAGCGTAGGGCTGAAGCTTCAACCTCTGAATACCCTGTTGTCCATCCTCAAGTTGGTGAACTTACAAAATTGGTAAAATCAGTTTCTGTTAAAATAGAGAAGTTGAAACTTGAAGGAAAACATAACTATAAGAACACACTGAATGTTAATTATAGAGGCAATTTCAGAAGACCAAATAATGCCCCTCGCGTCCCCCTAAGAGAGAAAAGGAATAGGGATAGAGATGATCAAAAAATACAAGCCCCTCTCCAAAATAACCTTATTGTCGATGAAGAAGGAGAGGATGAAGCAACCAATCCTAATATCCATTGTTTTCGTGAAACCTCTTCATCTCCTCATTTGACCCAATATGCATATGAAGAGTCTCTCATGGATAGCCAACTAAATTAACTGAGTAAAGGGGAAAAACCAAAGACAATCCAAATAAATACAACATAAGGTCAAAAAGTAAAGAAGGAAAGATTGACACTTCTGATCATCCTACTAAAGCAGAAAATTATGCTAAGGATGTGGCAGTTAGCAACAAAGAAAGGGAGGTACAAAGCCTCCATGCATTGGCTAAGAGACCTACCCCAGAAGTTAAGGAATGATATTAGCTTTAGCTTTGAGAAGGAGATTGGTTATCCTTTAGCTTTGATAATGAGATTCAAAAAATTAAAATCCATGTACCTTTTTTGGAGCTAATTAAGAATGAGGAATTCAAAGGGTATGTTTCCAAAATGTTGCAACCTGAACCTTCATCTAATTCCATAGATTCAGTCAACCTTCAAGATGAAAAACCAACAATCATCCCGGGACCCTTGGTAGAAGATAGGGATGACTCTTCCCCTCCTTTCTACACATCATTAAACATTCATGATAAAGTGTTTCACAACTACTTGATGGACTCAAGGGAATCTCATAACCTCATGCCTAAAACTTTTATGGATGAGCTTGGGTTGGAAATTGCAAATACCTACCATGACCTGTACTCATTTGATTCCAAGAAGGTGAAGTGTCTTGGGGTTATTAAATACTTCGTTGTTACCCTTTTCCAATTTCCAATGAAAAGTGTGGTCATGGATATGGTGGTGGCCGATGTCCCCTCTAAGTTTGGAATGCTCTTGTCAAGATCTTGGATCAAAATACTAGGGGGGACTTTATAGATGGGAATTTCATATGCCACTATTCATGTGTTTATGGGAGAGCATAGAAGGATTTATAGGGAGGCACAACTAGCTTACATCATTAGTGATGAAGCAAATCCCACCAACCACCCTATTTTTGCAGTTGATACTAATTTAGGATCTAGTGTATTACAAATCACTGATGCACCTCAACCACTTATTGAAATCAGAAAGAATCCCCTTACCTCTTTTGAGGATCCTCCTCCTAATACCTTCATTTGGAAGATAATTTTTTATGGCGCCTCTTCTAAGGAGGGTGTTGGTGTTGGGGTAGTCTTTATTTCCCCTACCCAAGAGACCATATATTTGTCTTACAAGCTTGAATTTGAAACTACAAACAATGTGGCAAAATATGAGGCTCTTCTTTTGGGTTTGAGGGTTGATAAAGACATGAGGATTGAAGAGCTAGTAGTGTTTGGATATGTTGAATTAATTGTTCATCAAGTTAAAAATTGATATCAAGCTAAACACCCCAGGTTAAGGACTTATGGAAATGAAGTTTGGGATCTTGTTGACAGTTTCTTCTTAGATTTTAATATATCATTTGTTCCAAGAGAGGAAAACAATATGGCATATTCCTTGGTTGTTTCAACAAGTAATTTCATAGTTACTTTGCCCCTTAAACTCAAATATGATGTGGAAGTGAAGTATAGACCCTATATACCTGATAATGTCAAACATTGGAGGGTTTTTTAGGATGATCTTGAGATAAAAAGATTTCTTGAGACCGCGGATGATTTTTCTGCCTTACATATTGATCAAGATCACAACATTGAAAAAATCCCTCATGCTGATATTTTTATGAATAAAATTGTTGACCATCATATTGTTCAGTTACCCATTAACCATATTCCAAAAGGGCTAGTCCCCTTGGAGAGATTGTTTGATAGAAATGATGTTTTTGTAAAGGTTAGAGGTTCAACTGAAAATGTTGAGGTGATTGAATGTAATTTAGGTACAGAGGAGGATACAAATTATGTTAAGTTGTCTAGTAGATTTTCAAAGGAACAAAGGGTTGAGTATGTTAATCTTTTAAAAGTGTTTGATGATGTGTTTTCCTGGAAATATGAAGATTTAAGAACATATAAAACATACATCATTGAACATAAGATCCCTTTGAAAGATGAGACCAAGCATTTTAGGCAGAAACTCAGACAAATCAATCCCATGTTGCTGCCTATTATGAAAAAATAAGTGAAGAAGTTGTTAGATGCCCAAATTATCATTCCTTTGAGATATTATGAGTGGGTGGCTAACTTGGTCCCTGTAAGGAAGAAAAATGAGGAAATTAGACTATGTGTTGATTTCAGGAATTTGAATAGAAGCTCCAAGAAAGATAATTACCCCTTGCCAAAGATGGAGCACATTTTGCATAGAGTCATTGGTTCATCTAGGATGTTTATGATTGATGGCTTTTCTAGCTACAATCAGATCTTTGTCTTGCCTGAAGAATCTCAAGGATGATTTTAGGGGCTAAATTTCGCTCATGGGCTAATTTTCCATGGTTTTTCCCCAAAAAAGATTCGCCATTCTAAAAATGATTCGCCCAAATTCTATAGGATAAAATTATTTTACCTTAAAAATTGCCAAAAATTTATAAAAACTATATAAAATCCTTAGAAATTTGAATATTTTTACAAAAATATCGCCAAACATTTATATTTGGCATATGAAGGTTTAGTAAGATTCTCCAAGGTTTCTACATTTTAAAATAAATTTCCATCCTTAAAATCATCCCTGTTGAAGATAGAGAGAAAACAACCTTCACTACTCCTTGGGGCACATTCATGTATGCTAAAATTCCCTTTGGATTGATGAATGCAGGAGCGACCTTTCAGCGAGCAATGGACATGGCCTTCATTGGGGAGAAGGACAAGTTCATAGTCATATATTTAGATGACATTACAATGTTCTCAAAATCTGATAAAGAGCATTATCATTATTTGAAAAGGGTCTTACTGAAGTGCAGAAAGTTTGGTATCTCTCTCAATCCTAAGAAGTCTTTGTTTACTATGAAGGAAGGTAAGTTATTGGGGCACATTGTATGAACAGAAGGGGTAATAATTGATCCACCCAGGGTAGAGGCAATCCATACCTTATCTTTTCCTAGATCCAAGAAAGAAGTTCAGTCTTTCTTGGGGAAAATCATTTTTCTAAGAAGGTTCATCTCTAACTTTGTTGAATTAGTGAAGTACATTACAACCATGCTTAGGAAAGGAAATGAGGTGAAATGGACTATTGAGGCTCGAAAATATTTGGATCAGATAACAAAGGCCTGGACCGAAGCACCTGTGCTCATTAACCCTAACTATTCTAAGGAGTTTTTGATATTTTCCTTTGCCTCATTTGACACATTGGTTGTTGTTTTACTGCAGAAAAATGAAGAGGAGTTAGAGCAACCTATTTCTTTTTTCAGCAAAGCATTGAGGGATGCAGAAGTGAGATATGATATCATGGAAAAACAAGCTTATGCTTTGGTCAAATCCCTCAAGGATTTTAGAGTTTATGTTTTTCATTCAAAGATTGTTGCATATGTCCCTTTAGCCTCAGTGAAAGAAAAACTTATCCAGCCTGATATAGATGGGAAGAGGAGAAAATGGATTGCTAAAATTATGGAATTTGACCTTGAAATGAAGCCCACTAAACTAGTGAAAGGATAAGGTTTAGCTAGGTTACTGGCTAAATCAAATTGAAAATATTTAGGGATTAATTTCATGAATATAATCTCAGAAAATCAGCAAGATGAGTCTGTTGATAAAATCTCTCATGCCAACCCAAATTTGGAAGAATGCATTTGGTATAAAGACATCATATATTTTCTGCAGAAGTTGCAGCCTTCTGATGGTTTGAACAAGAACAAGGTGAGATATTTGAAGCTTAAAGCAATCAGATATTGTCTCATCAATCATGTCCTATATTAGAAAGATCCTCTAGGAGTTCTTTTGACATGTCTAGATCCATAGGAGGCCCAAAAGGCCATGATTGATTTTCATGATAGATTATGTGGGGGCCATCACTTCTAGAGAACCACAGCCTATAAGATCCTCAAAGATGGGTATTTATGGCTTATCCTTTTTACTGATGTTTGTGCAAATATTAGATCTTGTGTCAAATGGAAAACGTTTTCTAGAAAGAAGCAACCCAAATATTTTCTTTTGAAGCCCGTGGTAGTCTCTGGACCATTTCAGTAGTGGGGTCTTGACTTCATTGGAGAAATCCACCTAGCTTTAAGTGGTAAGCATAGGTTGATTTTGACTCCCACTAAATATTTCACCAAGTGGATAAAATCCATCCCTACAAGAAATGCCTCGCATAAGGTAATCATTAGTTTTCCTAAGGATGTCATGTCAAGATTTGGTTGTCCAAGAAAGATTGTTACTGACAATGTTGCCTCCTTCAAAGTTGAATAATTGATCAAGTTCTATGAACAGTATGGGATTACATTAGTCCATTCTACTCCTTACTACCCCTAAGGAAATGGTTTGGAATATTCCTCTAACAAGAGCCTCATAATTATCATCAAGAAATTGTTAAAAGACAATAAGGAAGCATGGGACTGAAAGATGAAATTTTTCTTATGGGTTGATAGAGTTACAACAAAGAGGTCACTGGGTATTTCCCCTTTTCATCTTGTATATGGGATGGAGGCTATCTTTCCTACTCAGCTTGCATTGCCTTTGGCAAAATTCCTCCAGGACTACCGAGGAGAACTTGATGATATGGTCAGGAGGATACAACAATTGGTCGAAGTGCAGCAAACTAGGGAGAAACTACTTGACAGAGCATGGGACCATCAACAGAAGATCAAGCAAACCTTTGAAAAGAAGGTAAGAAAAGAATATTTCCAGCTGGGATCTCTAGTTCTCAAGTGGGATGCACCGAAGCAAGACAAAGGAAAACATGGTACATTTGAGGCTTTGTGGATTGGTCCTTTCAATATTTTTGAGCTATTTTCAAATAACACTTATAAATTGCAGAACTTGGAGGATTATGAAGTTTTGGGTGGCCCTATCAATGGGCAATTTTTGAAAAAAAATAATTCTTAAGCCATGATTGGCTTTCCATTCATTGTAAATATCACTTTTTCTTTTATTTCTGTTTGAATAAGTGACCCCATATCCCTAGGATAAGACATTGAAGCTGTGTGTTCTTGGCAGCTCACGTGGATCATGCCATTCCCTTTGGAGCCCATGTTATCACATGAAGTTGTTTGTGGGTCACATGTAGTTGTTGTTAAGACCTAAGCCTGCAGCCCTACCCCGTCTCTCTTTTTTCATCATACCTTCCTAGATTTTTTCCCTCTTCTGGTTGATAAGGTCATTTTCCTTTTGTGTTCAATGACTGGATCTTCCTTAGTGTCTTGCTTGACTGATTCTTTGCACTAAGTTTTTATGTTTTCTTAAAGGATAAACACATGTCAGGATTTGGTTCGAATTGTTGGTTAGATTGTTTTCCATTGATTGAGCTCACAGCAGGTCATCCAAGACTTTGTTTGCAAAGGAAACAACCATGAGCACAAAACGCAACACTCAGAGCAGTCCATTTTGGGCTTGAAATGCAAGCAAACAGACAAGTTCAATTTTCAACGGTGGATATCCCACGTACAATTCAGATTAATGGTTCTCTTGCATTCAAAGTTTCAAAGTCGTGTAAGGATTAGCGACTAGGAAGAAGCCCCGAAGTCCCAAATCATTTAGATGAAGGCATCTTAATCCCAGATTAATTAGTGATAAGCACACACTAATCACTTTGCAAGTTCGTCCCTTCAGGAGTTATACAAACTCTATGTGCAGAATGTCCCAAACCTAAAGTGTTGAAGACTCTTGGGGTCCATCAGTTTAGATGTGTGGCACCCATCCATCAGAGATACGTGGCATACATCTGGTGCTAACACATGGCACTCACTTTAGGAATCTTTGGGCATCTCATTTGCTCATCTTCGAGTGACTTGTGGCACACTCCTTTTGTGACACATCAGAAGATATGACGTCAGATGACGTCGGGCCACCATGTCATATTCGCAGCATTGTCACTCCGGAAGTTTTCCATTCAGAACAAGCACAATTCTCCAAAGCCTGGAGTTCCAAAGTCCCAAATCATTTTAAGGTTGTTGAATCTTGGTTTAAGTAGTGATAAGTGCATGCTAATCACTTCATGAGTTTGGCCCTTTGGGAGTTATACAAACTCTACATGCAGAAATTTTTGAACCTGAAGTGTCGAAAACTCTTCCATTTCCTCAGTTGAAACGCCTGGCGCCCATCCGTTAGAGATAAGTGGCATGCATCTGGTGCTAACACGTGGCACTCATTTTAGGTACCTTTGGGCCTATCATCTGCTCATCCTCGAGTGACACATGGCACACTCCTTTTGTGACACATCAACAGTTGTGAAGTCATATGACATTGGGCCACCACGTCAAATTCAGGAGATTTTCCTGTGGGAGATATCCCTACTCAACATCCAAAGCTCCTGAGTGCCAAAATTGGCGCCATCTCTAAGCATGGTTAGAGGGATTTTGGAGTTGGAGGAAAGATAAATTTTAGCAGGAGAGCTAAAAAACCAAGGTCATATAGATCACCAGTTGCAACAAGAATTACGACCACACTTCATTGTAGGGAGAAAAAGTGCTCGAACGTTAAAATTATTTAGCGGTCCCGCAATCAAAACCATGGTATAGTGAGAAGGGTACGTGGCAGTTGGTGGTGTATTGTGGGGGTCGAAGAGGTGTGGATCCAAACCGCCCTTGACAACTTATGTAATCACGCGCTTATATAAAGTCCAATCCAAGAGCAACGCATGGCAACAAAGCTTAGTGTTAAGCCAAATCACCAAAGGAAAGTCACAAGGAAAAGTAGAGTGTTAGCATACTACGATCAATCTATCACTAGAAGAAAAAATGAGGAAGTTGTGGATAGGGTTTTGTTGAGCACTCAACACACCCTAAAAAAGCCTTTGTCAATTTTTTACTTTTTTGGGTACCACTTAATCTTCTGCACTTTCTGATTCGATTTTAGTTTTGAAAAAATTGTTTTGTCTTTGCTTATTTCCATGATTCTCATCAACTGTTTAGGTTTTCTTGAACTTATGAAACTTTAGGACTAAAAGGACCTTAAACACTTAAATAAATAATGGACATCCAAACACTTCACCGACTACAATTAGGGTCGGCATCAAAAGGAATTCAAAAAGGGAAAAGAACCACTCGAAAAAACCTCAGTTGCCGAGTGCCCATCTCCATCAGCATCGACAAAAGAAATTTTTTGTTTGCATCAAGTCTTACATAAGGATATTGCTGATAGATGATTCCCATTTGACATCGGTAAAAGACGAGGGGGACAGATGTTAACAAAGAGAGAAATGATATTGTCGATGGTTGATGCCCTGACATGCTTCATTGATACCAGGGAAAACCTAGAAGGATCATCGCCAACATTTTTACCACGATAAACGTTATCCCCGATCTCTGATCCCCGATGCATTTTTAGCATCGGGACCTTTTCAAGGGAGCTGATCTGAAATAACTTTGATAGGTTTATCGTCGATCGCTGACCCTAGATACCTGTTAGGCATCGGTAAGCGAAGGTTTGTTTTAGAATGA
>JASDQU010034102.1:0-16667 GCA_032191745.1 Picea mariana | reverse complement strand
ATATATAAGCAATAAGATATATCTAATCCCGTAACCGCATACTAATAAATAAATCTAACATGAACAGTAAAACACATATATATAGATCAACTCTTGTACTATAAAATTTGACATCTAATAGTAATTAAAATAGATCTATAAAAATACATCTCTGAAACTGTGATGCTAGAAAACAAATGGAACCACCAGGTTCCATCGAAACGTAGATACAAAACAACCAATATTACTTGTCCTGATCACCCCCTAGTCTAACCATGACTCCATAAGAGAAAACTAAGCTTCACTCTTTAGCCACTGTCTCTTTGTATAGTTCAGAGAATCATTTGCTTAACACCACTTCTGCTCATAACAACAAATAGTCATCTCCAAAACATATTAAGCAATGTCTTGCCTCACACATATGTTGTATATATTTCCTTTCTCATTAACTAGGACGTTTTCCATACATTTCCCTCCTTGGGAAATTCATAGATTTACAAATCCTTGATCTTTTAGGGCTACCTGTGACAAAACTCAACTTCTGACACTTGTAAAACTCAGCTCTGAGTTAACTCAAACATGTTCCCCACTCATGGAGTCATAGTCAACTACTTTTAGCCTAGATGTTCCACTTGTTTTCCAACATTTAATTTATTAAAAATCTCTCTCATACATGGGTCCATCAAAAGAGGAAAGTTGGCAAGTCAAAATCTTTCCCAATAGTCACAAAAATAATAATTACATGCCTTCACAATTTCAAATCCGAATGTCCATAAATAGAAATTTATTTTTAAAACAATAACATTTAAAATAAATTATTTTAATATTTTAGGATGTCACATCCTCTCCCCCTTAAGTATAACACTGTTCTCAGTGTTAGTCTTTTCCTCAATTTATCACTTGGAACATAGTTGGATAAGATTCCATCATTTCTTCTTCCAACTCCCAAGTATCCTCCTTAGGACTAAAATGATTCCATTGCACTTTTACCTGGGCGATGGATCTATTCCAAAGTATTGTTTCTTTCTCGTCCAGAATGCATAGAGGTTCCACTTGAAACTCTCCTTTTGGTTCTACTTGCACCATTTTCCAATCAATGATGTGAGTAGGATCATGAATATATATTTTTTAATAATGAAACATGAAAAACCTTATGAAATTTTAAATTTTTAGGGAGTGCTAGTTGGTATGCCACTGGTCCGATTTGAGTTAATACTTTGAATGGGCCCAAAAACCTTGGTGCCAATTTGGAATAGTTCCCTAGTTTTAGGGAGCTCCTCCTTGCTTTGACTTTAAGGTAAACATCTTCTCCAACATTGAATTCCTGATTTCTCCTTTTTAGATCTGCATATATTTTCTATCGATCTTGCATCACTTTTACATTCTCTTGTACCCGTTTAACCACTTGTTCCATTTCTTAGAGTATTTCGGGTCCAACCATAATTTTTTCAACTAGATTGTCCCAACCGATCAGAGTTGTACATTTTATTCCATATAAAACTTTGAAGGGACTCATCTTTGTTGATGCTTGATACCCATTATTGTAATTGAAATCAACTAAGTGTAGATATTTGTTGCAGGATCACCACTCCATGTTTGCAGTGTGTCAGCCAGCCAACACATCCAACACACATTTAATGGAGAAAGGGAGAGGCCCAACCCTCTCAATTTTGAAATTCGAAATTTCAATAAATGTTGTAAGGATTTTAATGCCAGACCACGCCTTTGTACAGGTAGTGGTTGACGTTTCCTTTAATGGTTTCCTGCAGCAAGTCCAAGATGTAGTCAGGACTGGGCATCCATTTATGTAATGTGGCCGTAGGAGCTGCTCTGTGATAGCGATAGCTCAGAGACGATGAGCTGGAGGATAAGCTCGAGAGATCCCTCTTTGTAATCAGAGTGAGAGAGAGATAGGACAGAGCAGAGAGAGATAGGAGGAGAGACCAAAGCAGAGAGGCCTCGAGAGAGAGATGAGACTAGTTATAGTCTAGCCTTTGTAAATCATCTGTATAGAGACACAAAGATTAATAGAAAAGTAGTTTTTCCTGCATATGGTTGTTCATGTATTTATGTTTCATGAATGAATGCTATAGATGTATGTTAGATTCTCATTTGCAGGGATAGATAGATTTTACTATCTGTTTGTGAGTTTGTCAATTTCTATCTGGTTTCTTTAGGTTGTGCAAGAAGTGAAAAACATAACAGAGGAGGTTCTGTAGCCAGCGCAAGGAGTGTGTATCTGAATCTCTCATCTGAGATCAAAGAAGAATGTGCCAGGCGAGCACACCAGGAGAATCCATAACTCAAGAAAAGCCTCAGAGTTATTGAACACTCTGGAGGTGAAGACTACACAGAGAAGGCACAGGGAAGACAAAAGTACTGAAGGTTTTGTAGAGCTCTGCCAAGAGGGAATTGAGCGAGTGCATAGAGTGCACCAAAGAGCTATATTTCGAGTTGTGAGGAAAGAGAAGTGTCAAAGAGAAGACACTCACAGGGTTTCTCAATACTCTGTAGGCTCTACAAGGTGTACATTGAGTAGGAGAACGCCAGGTGGGCATAAGGAGTTTTCTTTTCAAGAAAACTTCTTGAATCTGAGTTATTCGAGATCCTCGAATGCAAAGTGTGTGCAGGAGTAAATCTCTGAGAGGATGAAGCTCATAAGGGACAACGTTTATATAACGCAAATGAGACCTAAAGGAACTGGGCTCGCAAGAGGAAGAGTCGAAGGTCGAGACCTTCGAGACTTAGAAAATATTCTAAGTCAAAAAGCCAAGAAAGCTCAGGAGGAAGAGCACATCTACTGTTGGATCAGGCAGAGGACAAGATCTGGACCATTGGAGTCTACGTCCAGGAAATAGGAGAAAAGTGTGTAGGAGAATAGATCTAGGCCATCAGATCTTGTGCAAAGGACCGATAGCCATCGGATCCGGAAAGAGGAGAACGAGGTTTAACCCTTGTAGAAGCAAAGGAGAGGACTCGACAAAATCCCGAAAGCATCGTGACCCTCCACAAGAGGACACGTGCCAAGTGGTCAAGGTTTTGGGAAAAGGCTCGAAAGATTTCAAGCCATCGATCCAGTTAGGTCATGGTCGTCGGTTCTAGAAGGACCTGGGCGTTGATCTCTTAGAAGAGAGATTTCGTCATTTCATGGACCGGGGATTCGAAAGACAAAGAACAGGAGGAACGCTTGCATCATGATTCCCCAAATCGTGAAACCTTGAAAGCAATCGAAGGAATAGCACCAAGTCACGGGATCTGGTCATATGAAAAGAGACTTAAGGGAGGAGCTAAGGAGCCATTAGACCCTTTCAGGGTTTGGTATTTTGACAATTCTGAGGACAAGGAGTCAGGGCACTTTGCGTTGAAAACCCTGAAGTCACGAAACACTATGTGTCTTTGGAGTAGGGTTGTGGCCACGAAGGAAGCAGTCACATGGACTGAGATTTGGTTAGGGGCTAATCGTCATTGAGCCTATTTTGACATTTCGACATTTTAGCATTCATGGATTGAAGAGTCAAAGACTCGACATCAGGATTTGCGAAGTCGCGAAATGCAAAAAGTGTCTCTTGACTTGGCCGAAGGTCATATCTGGGTCAAGTGTCATGGATTTCTCGGGTCAGCGAAAATCCTGAAAGAACATAAGCTGTTGGATCAAGAGAGGCTCACAGCCATCGATCTCGACAAAGGCAAGATTTCAGAATTCGGGGAATCATAGGGGAAGAGGAACGATTGTTGGTTGTTTGCTCGAAAGTCCCGAAAATCTGAAATTAGTGGGAAATAGGTGGCATGTATTTATCACATTGGAGAAGTCAACCTTTGTTTACATTTCGGGTTTCAGAGATTGAAGAGTCAAGGGAACTTACATCAGGATTTGCAAAGTTGTGAAATCCAAAATTTCCTTTTCGGAAAAGTCCCGATCATATTTGTTGGTTAGGAGTGAAGGTAGAAACTAGTGGGAGCTAGTCTCTATTTCAGGGTTCAGTGATTCAAAGGACAAGGAGCCTAGGAGAGTTCGCATGCAGGAGTCCCAAAACCCCGAAACGCAAAATGTGTGTTGTTTCAGAACAGAGAAGAGCACCGAAAAGGGGCTGCACGGGAAGATTTTCTCAAGACCTGTGACAGAGGACAAAGGGACCTATGGATTCATTCAAAGGGTTCCAGTAGGAGCCTGAAGAGCCATTTCGACTCAGAAGAATATCGATCCAGAGACCGGGAGGTCGCAAAACCCCACTGAGGTAGGGGGACTGCATCAAGTGGTATCAGAGCTACTTTGTTTTTGTAGACTGCAGGCAGAGGGAGGTAGAGTAGATAAAGAAAATACTCTGATACACACCATCAAGTGGTATCAGAGCCAATAGATTTTTTGTTTTCATATCACAGACAAGAGGAGGACTATGAAGGGACACTATCACAGACAAGAGATGAATTTTCAAATTGTCAGGTGGGCAATGGAATGAGATCACTGAATAATCTCATAGACTGTCAAGAGGATAACAATGAAAATTCATATTGCCAGGTAGACAATGGTATGATATTAGCAGAGGATCTCATAAAATGCCAGGTGGGAAGAAGTGAACTTTCAAGTTACCAGGTGGGCAATGGGAAGATATTAGCAGAAGGTCTTGTGTACTGCTAGGGGAGCAGTGTCGAAAGTTCAGATTTCCAGCTGGGAAATGAGATGGGACTAGTCGGTCTCATAGACTACCAAGTGGGCAGCAGAGAATTCCCAAATTGCCAGGTGGGCAAGGGGAAAGAGATGAGACTGTTTGAGAGTCTCATGAACTTAGAGGAGAGTTTAGATCAGCAAAGAGTGCTGACAGGAGAGAATCAGAAGAGAATTCTGATCATTGGAGGAATAGAAGTGTTCCTACCAAGCAGCCTAGTTGAGGCCAGAGCATGTGTTGCAGATGCAACAACAGAAGAAGGACAACCAACAAAAACTATCATGGAAGAAGAAATGGAGCAGACACTGATGTTTTCCCAAGGAGAAGAAGATGAGCATTCAATAGAATGGCTCAAAATTTTCAGCCAGGAAGCTGAACAAGAGATCACTCTAGTACTGGAAGCTACATAAGAAGAAGAAGAAGAAGAAGAGGAAGCAGATAACATAGACTTTGTTGGTCTGTGTGAATAATTGGAAGCCCTGGAGAGAAGGGTGATGGTGCAAAATTTTCACATCCAACAAGCTAAGTTGGAAGAAGGTGATGGAGCATACCATCCTGGGAAGAAGATGGAAGTATGCTAGCAGGAGAAATGGCAGCAGTAGAAATGCTACAGGAAGAAGCTGAGCAATAGTTTAGTGAGAAGACTACAGAGCTAGAGTCTACAACAGAGTGGCCACTTAGTGCCACAAAGAGAGATAAAGATAGCAAGGGAGATCGAGTAGATCTTCCCATTGAGAAGACAAAAGTGTGGCAAATAATACTACATACAAAGATCCAACCACTGGAGTAGCTGGACGAGGTAATTGAAGAAATTAGAAGCTGAGCAGAAAGGAGCCTGCAAGACTAGCAGGGCAGTAGCAACAACAACAATGAAGCAGAGGAGAAAATGGTCAACTCTAAGGGAAAGTTTGGGATCATGGTGGATTTCAACACTGGAGAAGAGGAGCTCATGATCAGGAGAACATGATTTTTCCAGCTGAGGAGTATGATGCAGGAGCATCACTCCATGTCAGCAGTGTGCTAGCCAGCTAACACATCCAACACACATTTAATGGAGAAAGGGAGAGGCACAGCCCTCTTAATTTTGAAATTTAAAATTTCAATAAATGTTGTAAGGCTTTTAATGTCGGACCACGCATTTGTACAGGTAGTGGTTGACGTTTCTTTTAATGGTTGCCTACAGCAAGCCCAGGACGTAGTCAGGATTGGGCATCCATTTATGTAATGTAGCCGTAGGAGTCACTCTGTGATAGCGATAGCTCAGAGATGGGGAGGTAGAGGATAAGCTCAAGAGAGACCTCTTTGTAATCAGAGAGAGAGATAGGATAGAGTAGAGAGAGATAGGAGGAGAGACCAGAGCAGAGAGGTCTCAAGAGAGAGCTGAGACTGGTTACAGTCCAGCCTTTGTAAATCATCTGTATAGAGACACAGAGATTAATAGAAAAACAATTTTTCCTGCATATGGTTGTTCATGTATTTATGTTTCGTGAATGAATGCTATAGATGTATGTTAGATTCTCATTTGCAGGGATAGATAGACTTTACTATCTGTTTGTGAGTTTGTCGATTTCTATCTGGGTTCTTTAGGCTATGCAAGGAGTGCAAAACAAAACAGAGGAGGTTTTGTAGCCAGCGCAAGGAGTGCGTATCTGAATCTCTCATCTGAGATCAAAGAAGAACATGCCAGGTGGGCACACCAGGAGACTCCACAACTCAAGAAAAGCCTCAGATTTACTGAACACTCTGGAGGTGAATACTATGCAGAGAAGGCACAGGGAAGAAAAAACTACTGAAGGTTCTGTAGAGATCTGCCAAGAGGGCATTGAGTGAGTGCATAGAGTGCACCAGAGAACTCTATTTCGAGTTCTGATGAAAGAGAAGTGTCAAAGAGAAGATACTAAAACGGTTTCTCAATACTCTAGGCTCTGCAAGGTGTGCATCGAGCAGGAGAATGCCAGGTGGGCGTAAGGAGTTTTCTTTTCAAGAAAACTTCTCAAATCTGAGTTATTCGAGATCCTCAAATGCAAAGTGTGCGTAGTAGTAAATCTCTAAGAGGACGAAGCTCAGAAGGGACAACGTTTCTATAACGCAAACGAGACCTAAAGGAACTGGGATCACAAGAGGAAGAGTCGAAGTTCGAGACCTTCGAGACTTAGAAAATATTCTAAGTCAAAAAGCCAAGAAAGATCAGGAGAAAGAGCAAAGCTATCGTTGGATCGGGCAGAGGACAAGATCTGGATCGTTCGAGTCTACATCCAGGAAATAGGAGAAGAGCACACAAGAGAATAGATCTAGGCCATCAGATCTCGTGCAAAGGACCGATAGACATCATATCCAGAAAGAGGAGAACGAGGTTTAATCCTTGTAGAAGTAAAGGAGAGGACTCGAAAAAATCCCGAAAGCATCGTGACCATCCACAGGAGGACACGTGGCAAGCAGTCAAGGTTTCAGGAAAAGAACTGAAAGATTTCAAGCCATAAATTTAGTTAGATCGTGGTTGTCGGTTCCAGAAGGACCTGGGCGTTGATCTATCAGTAGAGAGATTTCGGCATTTCGTGGACCGGGGATTCGAAAGACAGAGAATAGGAGGAACTCTTGCATTGAGATTCCTAGAATCATGAAACCCCGAAAGCATTCGGAGGAATAAAACTAGGTCACGGGATCTGGTCATATGAAAAGCGACTTAAGGGAGGAGCTAAGGAGCTGTTAGACCCTTTCAGGGTTCGACATTTCGGCAATTCCGAGTACAAGGAGCCGGGGCACTTTGCGTTGAAAACCCTGAAGTCATGAAACACGACGTGTCTTTGGAGTAGGGATGTGGTCATGGAGGAAGAAGTCACATGGACCGAGATTTGGTTAGGGGTTAATCATCGTTGAGCCCATTTCGGCATTTTAGCATTTCGACATTCGAGGATTGAAGAGTCAGAGACTCGACATCAGGATTCGTGAAATCGCGAAGTGAGAAAAGCTTCTCTTGGCTTGGATGAAGGTGATATTTGGGTCAAGTGTCGTGGATTTCCCGGTTCGGCAAAAATCTTGAGAGAACGTAAGTCGTTGGATCGAGGGAGGCTCACAGTCGTCGATCTCGACAAAGGCAAGATTTCGAAATTCGGGGAATGATAGGGGAAGAGGAACGACTGTTATTTGTTTGCTCGAAAGTCTCGAAAAGATGAAATTAGTGGGAAACAGGTGTCATGTATTCGTCACATTGGAGAAGTCAACCTTTGTTGACATTTTAGGTTTTGGAGGTTGAAGAGTCGAGGGAACTTACATCAGGATTTGTGAAGTCATGAAATCTGAAATTTCCTTTTCGAAAAAGTCCCGATCATATTTGTTGGTTAGGAGTGAAGGTAGGAGCTAGTGGGATCTAGTCTCTATTTCTGGGTTCGATGATTCGAAGGACAAGGAGCCTGGGAGAGCTCGCATGTAGGAGTCCCGAAACCCCGAAACGTGAAAGGTGTGTTGTTTTAGAATAGAGAAGAGCGCCGAAAAGGGGGCATGCGCACAAATTTTATCAAGACCTATGCTAGAGGACAAAGGGACCTATGGATTCGTTCAAAGGGTTTCGGCAGGATCCTGAAGAGCCATTTCGGCTTAGAACAAGATCAATCCAGAGACAGGGAGGTTGCAGAACCCTGCTAATGTAGGGGGGTTGCATCAATATTCTTCCCACTTGGTTGGCTTTGTTCTTACGTACATTATTAACACATATTCTATAACTTGATTCGTACGTTTTGTTTGCCTATCCTTCTATGGATGGTAACTTGTGTTGAAATTCAAATTAGTACCCAAACCTGCAAACAATTCCTTCCAAAAATTGGATGTAAATTTAACGTCTCTATACAAAATCACCATCTTAGGAACCCCATGCAGTCTAAATATTTATTTCATAAAAATATCATCGATATTAATTTATTTATAAGTAGATTTCACAGGTATAAAGTGTGAAAACTTACTTAACTTATCAATTACTACCATAATTGAATTGTTTTGTCTTTGTGTCTTAGGAAAGCCTATAATGAAGTCCATTGAAATAATTTTCCATTTCCATTATAGTATAGGAAGAGGTTATAAAAGACTTGTCGGATGTTGATGTTCTTCTTTTACCTGTTGGCAATCTAAACATTTAGATAAGTATTCAACTATTTCAAATTTCGTATTAGGCCAATAAAACTATTTTCTTAGAGCTGTTATCATTTTCTAGTATCCTGGATGACTAGAATAGGAAGTTTTGTGCATCCCATTCAGGATTATCATCTTCAATTCAAACGAATTAGGTACATATAACCTATTTTTGAACCTTAATAGTCCATTTTTATCGATACTGGAATCTGTATTGTGCAATTTTCCCTCATTTTTCTACAATTGATCTATTGTTTTGATGTATTCTACATCATTTTTGCTTGGAGATTTAATTATGTCATCAATATCATTTTCTTCTTTGCTGATAATTACTTCATATAACTCATTATTTCTCTGACTTAGTTCATCTACAACTTTATTTTCCTTTCCTTTGATGTGTCGTACTTAGAAATCGAACTCACTTAGAAAAGTTAACCACCTCACTTATCTTGCATTGAGATATTATTGAGTGAACACATGTTTCAAACCACTGCTATCTGTTAGATATAGAAATTTTCTTCCCATTAAATAATGTCTCCACATTTTTAATGCATGAATTACAACTGCTAATTCTAGATCATGAGTTACATAGTTTATTTCATGTTCCTTTAATTTGCATGATTCTTAACAAATGACATGTACATCTTGTGTCATTACTCCTCCTAATCATTCTTTGATTGCATCCACACATACTACAATGTCTTTATAAAGGTCATCCACTTTAAGTATTGACGTTGTAGTTAATAAAACTTTCAATTTATCAAAACTGTCTTGGAATTTTTGAGACCAAATAAATTTTGTCCCCTTTTTCTGCAATGATGTAATAGGGTAGGCGATTTTGGAAAACCCTTCCATAAACCTCTGGTAATCCCCATGAATTATCATATGTTTGCTACATCTTTAGGAATAGTCCATTCCATAATTGCTTTAATCTTTTCAGGGTCTACCTGTAATACCGTCTTCCGATATCACATGTCCTAAATATTATATCTTCCTTTGATAAAAATCACATTTATCAAACTTAACATATAATTTATGCTCTCTTCAAGTATGTAATACTATTTTCAAATGTTGTTCATGTTCTTCTTCATTTTTTGAATAGATTAATATATCATCAATAAAAATCAATACAAATTTATCCAAATACTAGTTTAATATACTATTCATCAAGCACATAAATGTTGTTGGTGTGTTAGTAAGTCCAAATGGTATATATACAAATTCATAATGTCCGTAACGTGTTCTAAATGATGTTGTGTTTATGTCTTTGTCCTTTATCCTGATATGGTGATAACCGGATCTCAAGTCTAGTTTTCATAATATTTTTTCTCCTCCAACCTGGTCAAATAGATCATTGATCCTAAGTAGATGGTATTTTATTTTAATCTTCATTTTATTCAGTTGATCATAGCCAATGCATAATCTTAGTGTTCCATCTTTCTTTTTGACAAATAATATCGGTGCTCCCCATGGTGAAACACTTGGTCTGATGTATTGTTTATCTAACAGTTCATGTAATTGAATTTTTAATTTTGTTAACTTAGTAACACTCATCCTGTAAGGATCCTTTAATACTAGGGTTGATCCACATAGTAGATCAATAGAGAAATCTATTTCTCTCATTGGAGGTAGTTCTGATATCTCTTCCATGAATACATCTTTAAATCCCTGAAGAACTGCAAAGTCTTCAAAACTTGGTTCTCTTTCTCTCTCTAGAAGATTTGTTACTTTAATAACACACTTTGCATCCTTTACTAACACACATTTTCCATTGCATTGATGATATTTTTCTAACAAAAATTGGTTTTCTGATTCCTTGTACTATTCTTGATATATTGTCTTTATCCTTGTATACAAATGATTTTTTTATAATAGTTCAGTATCACTTTGTGATTTTCTAACCAGTCCATTCCAATAATTATATGATATGATCCTAAAGGTAATATGATCAAATTTATCTTTGTATTTTGTCCACTTATACTCAGTTAACAATCATAAATAGATTTTGTTACCTTTATTTTTGTACCTATTTTTAACTGTACTAACTAGGATTTAGCATGTCTTGCCTTATTTATTTTGTTTAATTCTACTAAAGTTTGGGTCACATTACTTAAACTAGCTCCTAGGTCAATTAAAATAGATACTTTTTTGTTATGAATTTTACCTTCAGTTTCCACAATAGTGGATTGATTATCTGCTTGCCTGCCATCCACAACTACATTGATTCTATGAATTCTTTTTTCAAGATCTCCAACTGTTGAAGCTTATTGTATGTTCTAAATGGTTTTATTTGCAACATTTCTATAGGGACAATTTCTCAGTAATGTGGTTTGCCACACCCCCAACATTTCAATGGCTCTCTAGGATTATCATTTTCTTTCTTGAATCCCAAGTTAATTGTCTTACTTCCCTATACTTGTGGCACATTTCTATGGAATTTGTTTTCTTGATGTCCTTTGTTCATATTTCATAAAGGTGAATGTTTGAAACCGTTTTTCCTCTGATTTAATGTTTCCTGCTTATTTTCTTTCCATGCTTTTGGATTTCCTGATCTCTGTTTGTATTGACCATAACAGATCCTTTCTTTTTGTATTACTTCATTCAAGGTTTTTGGGTTATCAAACTCTATTATGTCCTTGTATGACTGAGGTAAAAATCTCAAAAACATTTGAAGTTTTACCTTTTCATCTTTTATATAAGATACAAATCTCAATAATTCCAGAAATTTAGTGATTAGATTCTCTATGGACATCTCTCCTAACTCTAGTTCATAGAACTATTTATTTTTTCTCTTATAATAACTTTCATATAAGTATTGTTTATTGAAGTGCTTCTTAAAATCTTCCCATTCCATCTTCTTTTCTTTTAGTCCTTTGGTCAATTTTAAGTCTTTCCACCATATGTTGGCTTTACCTTTTAGATTGTAAATAACCATTCTTAATTTCATATTACTAGAGTATTTGTATATCTGGAAGTATTTATTTATGCCAATCAACCAAGCTTCTGCCTCCTCACCGATTATGGACTCACCGTTAAAAGTTGATGGCTTGATTTTCTTATATTCTCCATCTAAATGGTCCATTTGTTTTATTTTCCTTACAGTAGAGGCTTTATTTTCAGTCATGTCTGTGTCATTAGAAGAGTTGTTTTCTCTTTTTGTTTCATGACTATAATATTTCGAGGAATTATTACTAACTTCCTCATCCATTTCATTATTCTTTGGACTCTTCTTTGTTGCTATGCTACGTAACAATATTTCATTAATTTCGTATTGATCTTCTTGAGATTTCTTTAATTTTTCATTATCAAATTTAAACACTTGCAATTCCACGATACGATTCCTCATCATTTCCAACACCTGGGTGGTTGAACTTCCTTTGATGTGATGTCCTGGGTTTCTAGGAAGCTCTTGATTGTTGTTTCTTGCAGGTCTGTCTTCTTCTCCATTCTGCACTGACATTTTTACCAATTATTTTTTGACACAGTTTGTTTGTAACCGTAAAATATTATTTGTTATATTTTTCATTTAACAAAATAATTTTCTGGTGTCACCCTAAGCCTAACTGATGTAACCTACAACTCTGATACCATATGTAAGAGACCCAAATTTTCATACATTTTTTTTTTGTTAGGATGATCTATGAAAAGGTTAGGTTAATTACTTACCTTAGAATTATACATGTAGTTCTAATATTTTATATATCTCACTAATATCATGACCTTATATTCAATAGTTCACTTACAATGATTCTTAAAAACATTATTGGCTTACCAAAAAGAAATTTCCTCTTTAGTGCTATATGCATTCACCATCCTTTTTTTTGTTAAAAAAGAAACAAGGTTTAAACCTTACGTATGAGCCACCACGACATTGAATAAGTCATGACACAAACTATGGAAAGTGAAATAATATAAGGGTGTACCTGAAGTTAAGAATGAAATTCTTCGTGTGAGGTGTAATGAATCGGCCAATACATGAGTTAGTGAAATCTTTAATTCATTATTTATTCCTTTGAGCATTCGGAGTTATTAGGAAAATAATGTGTCTTCTTCTTGAGCACTCAGGTATAGCCCAGGCCTGTTCATCCAACCTAATGACCAATGAGATTACTCCTCTAGCTTGAGTTTCACATGGATTAGAAGTAGAAATAGTTTTATACGAATGACGAAATAGTTTTATATATTACTCTGTACTTGATATCACATTCATGTGTATATAGGACTGTTATCCTTGATTTTGTTTCATTGAATGCTTCTATAAGATTCATGATCTAGTTAAACATAAATTAGAACCCAACTACAGAGGATAGGTTTTTTCCTAAGGGAGACTACTAATAGAAACTACATTTTGTCTTGAGTTTTGTCTAAGATATTCCATTGAAATATGGATGGATACCAGCTTGTAAGCTTCTGGGCATTATTTTGTAGCCATATTTTTATTAATACACGTAGTCTATCCTAGACTATATCCATATTTTAGAAAAACTCCCAGTCAACTGCCTTGTCTTTTTCATGAGACCCCTGGGTTTTCTATAGTGTCAATACCTTTGAAAATGTTTTTCTTAAAATATATAATATACTGTATATTCCATAATTTACCCTAAGTTTATCAAGTTTCTGTAATCCTTTCGGAGGAAAATTTCATAATCGTTTTGGTAGTTTCATTCGACCTTCTTTTCTCAATAACCATTATAGTGTTGTAATATTTTGTGCCAAGATTTGTTACAATGTACGCTTAAAGATAAATGTGATTTTGTTTTAATCATTGTAGTATATTAATTGAAGGAAACTATTATTTGTATTACAGAATGGTATGGCACCATTCATACTAGATTTCATTTGGCCTCTTTGAAATCCAAATAAAAGAACTCATGCTTATTTATTTTGTTTACTTGTAACCTCCAATTCATCTTATGCAGCTGCAATCTAATGATGGGTCACTTTATTTTTTGATGGAAACTCATCATACTGCACAATACCTCTTCTTCAACATGCTCATGATACCTGTGTCCCTTTATTTTTCGATGGAAACCCATCATAATGCACAATACCTCTTCTTCAACGTGCTCATGATACCAGTTAGTACTCAGTTTACAGTATTAAATTTTAGACTTTTGGTGAAGACATGCACGCTAGCGTTAGTATTGACATTCTTGCGGCGCCATTATAAAGCATCATATTCTTTGCCAAATTGGTTTTTTGCACCATATCTAAACTACTTATGTTTAATATTGTTTACAACCAAGAGTCAACATTGGCAAAAGGGCCAAGCTCCATTAAATCCATCAGGCATAAAAAAATAAGTTCATAGGTTATCGAGCCAAGCACCTTCCATCAAATACAACACAGGTTAGTACCTACTAGTACTAGCCACACAACACAACAGTCATGATAAAGCACCAGCACACAAGTAGTTCACGAGCAGGAAACTTTAAGAGATGTCACGGATGTTGAAGTGATAGATTCAAGGCAATAAGGGAAAATTGAAACATGTGTTGTTTTTATATTTATAATAATATTGGATTGGCTTGGCGATAACAATAAATAGTGACCCTATCAGTTGTGAAAAACACCAATTTCCAAGCAAACAGAATTCACATGGCAAATTATGACAGATGGCTAATATGGGCATATAGTTGAATTCTGTGTTTACTTCTTATAAGTGCACTAACAGTTTGTTGATGCTTTCATGTATTGAAATCACCATGTGACTTATGGATAAGTCTAGTTTTGTATGCACATAGAGGTTGTGTAAGTGCCCAGGTGATGAAAATCTGCCAGCAGAGACATCGGATGCCAAATGCTCAATCGATTAAGTCGAGAGTTAAGTCACTCAACACAAGGAGCCATGGGAGGAGCCCACAAAGAGGCCTTCTTCATGCACTATGCATCAATTTTTTCCACAACTGTCAACATTAAAAAGAATTAAAGGGTTTATGTCTCATGCATATGGATATTTTCCTCTGCATACATGAAAATAGAAAAAAACCACGCAACACACAATGAGCTAGTGCACCTACAATTGACACTTAAGTCAAGAGCACAAGTCAAGCCACATGGAGGATGAAGACAGAAGTGGAGAGCTCGTCCCGGTGCTTTACGTCTCCAAAAATGGAATAGGAATTCGCTTTATTTTCCTGCATGACCCAAATTCAGAGGAAAATGAGGGAAGAGAAAATATTAATGGTGGGAAGGCATCTAGATTTCCATATTTTTGTGAATCATCCCAGCACCAGTAGATGGAATTTACAGATCCAGCTTCACAAATCCTCTCAATGGCTCCTCCTCATGGATCTGTCATCAATTCATGGCACATGGGACTGTGTAGAGAGAGATACACCCCAAGTTCTATTAACCTTTGGGCAGAATGATACTAAGCAGGGTTTACACATTGCAATGGGTTCCATTCCCCTCAACCATTCTGGAAGAGGAATCAACCACTTATCCTATAATGGGATTTCCTCATAGGGATTTGCCAGAAAAAGAAACCCAGGCCCCAATATTGCTAGCCAGTGTTTTTGAAACCAACAAACATGAATGTGGATTTGACAAGGAAAACACAAGTGTCCTAGATTTGAAGGAGGATGGATATTTGGAAGCAATAGAATCAATCACATGGAATCCAGTGTAAACAACAACACCTCCATTTCCAGGATCCCCTTCTCTTTCTACCCAATGGAAAATTTTCTCAGTGAAAAATGAGGCCATTGTGATGCACATAAGGGAAAATTAGAGTTCTCCAAGGGAAACACAGGAAATTGGCTCTTTAAGGATAAATAATATGAAGTGGCAAACAGGGGTGATTTTAAGAACCCCCCCTAAATTTATATATATAATAAATGGGTGAATCCCCATGAAACATAGGAAAAATTGAAGGCTATTTTATCAATAATATAATATGTATATATAATTTTTTAACTAATCTTTTAGTCAATTATATAGTCTTGTAAAATCTTGGCGAATCTTTCACTGAATTATAAAATCTTGTAAAATCTTGGTGAATCTTTCATTGAATTATAAAACCTTATAAATATGAATATGCAACAATATGAATATGCAATATGAAACAATTTTTGTAAACTTATGGTGTAATCTATCGCAGTTCATGGATCTATGACAATTCCTTTTGGACTGATGGGATGGGTGACTTGATGTCTCTTGAACTATTCAACACAAACATTCAAACAAGATCCACCCTTGCATGTTTTCTACACAAAAGAATAGTATTGAAATATGTTTCCTACTCTTGTAATTATGGAACTCTGGAACATGCCTGATGCATGAACAAGAAAAGCCATGGCAAGGATGTATATGGATAATGGAACCACATTCACATGTAAAACTCATGACCCATTCATGTTGAATGAGTCTATACAGATTGCAGTAGTCATTATATGACAACCAAGCTTCAAAACCGCAGATAAATGTTTGTCCTTCCTTGGGATGATATCTACCAAATCTACTTATTACAAATTTTGGAGAATCCCTAAAATACCTAGAGGGACCTTCAGTGCTAATGGAATTAATCACATGATTTAAAATAATGTGAATGCATTCACTCCTTTTAACTAAGTTAATTAAACAGTCAATACAATAATTAACCAGACACTAAGGACAACCATAGACTGTGTTTGCACTCTATTTGTCACTTGATGAGCAAATTGAGAGTACTTACATGCCCAGTTGGGCTCTGCTAGGCATGACAGCTGTAAGGTAAAGGTTAGAAAAAGAAACTACAAAGTTAGAAACAAGAATTAAACAAAAACCAAATGAAACTATGAGCATATAAAGAAATAAAAAACAAATATAAATGGATCAATATCACCAATGCATAAGCTGATCTTATTGATGAAATCCAAAGACACACAATGGAGAAAGAGGACTTGGGTCCCTTCCCTCTCC
>JASDQU010034101.1:15921-29718 GCA_032191745.1 Picea mariana | reverse complement strand
TTTTGAATATATTAATGTCTTTGTTGTGATTGGTTTGTGTTGTTGTGATTGGACGACGCAAGAGCATCGTAGCAGAGCGAGGATCAACAGAGATAAGGAGAGCTTTCACAAGTAAGTATATCATCCTTCTTCTCTTGTCCATTCAACACTTTAGAACTAGGGAAAGAGTAGTATTTTGTCACGGTTTGTTCCAGATCCGGGTGGATCTGTGGAGATTGGTCTGTGTCCGCACTCACGAATTTATCCTTGAACAGTGGGAGTTTCAGCTGTTTTCTCAAGGAGGCAATGTCAGCATTCTTCTTCTTTATCATCTCCTCTACTGCTTTGACATTCGAAGGGTCATAGCCGATCTTGAGGACCAGCTCCTCCAAAGTTTTGATTCTATTGTCCTTCGCAAAGGATGATATCTTCTCCAGCTTGAGTTGTGTTTGAGCATTGTTTAGTGACACCTGTAATTTTGCTGCAGAAGCGGAAGCATGTGCCAATGTATGGAATACCATCTCCCATGTCTGCTTGTGCAGATCCATCTGATCTGCTGGGTGCACGTCCTTCATCTGGAATTCAAAGGTGGCCCTCTTGTAGTCCATGATCACCTTGGGGTCCGGTACCTGCGCCTAGAGGAAATCCATGTGCATCCTGCCCTTTTCTGTGTCAAATGCAGATAGCAGCCTATGATGCGCAGTCGACGTCTGCTTCCAAAACTGAGCGTAAGTACTGTTGGTAAGGGTCTGATTCTTTTTCTTAATCAGCTCGTACTTCTTGGAAATGCTCAACTTGGGCTCAGTCTTGCCCGGCTGAGTGTCCAGTGGGGAGTCTGAGGATTTCTTTGGCACTGCTGGGGTGATGTCCTTATGTAGGCTTAAACCAAAAGGTGGAATAACAAACTTAACTACTATGGTAGGCAGGGCTTCTTTCTCCCCCATAGGGCCGGGAACTGTGATTGTCTTGGGCCTCTTAGTGTGCAACTAGAACTCTTCGGATGATACCTCCATGACAGGCGGAGATAAATCTTGATGAGGCCTCTTCTCTTTTGGGACCTGTGGCATGGTTGTTGGTGGCACAGTGGTCGGGGGAGCCTGTTGTTCTATTTCGACCAAAGTGTTTGGCACCCACACTGTCTGATTTGCGAATTTTTCAATTTCAGGCTTTGACACATGAACATACGGGATGTTCTTGTTCTTCACCCTCATCTCTGAGATGATCCCATAAGGATCATAGTGCCATGGGAAGCTCATAAAGAACTTCATTTCTTTCAACATCTTGGCAGCTTCTTCCCCGGCGCCCCGACTGTTGCAGATGAAGGAGCCAATCTGCCCCTTGATTCAAAGCTGCTGCTTTTTCTTCAAAGATACAAAATGGATATCATCTAAATTCATGATCTATCTTATATACCCTAACGTAAAGATTCTGACCGGCACATACTTGGGTAGCTTATAAGGTGCCAACTCGCACCCGAATACTTTGATCTCGGTGTGGTTTTGATACAGGTACCAATCCCCGGTCTTTGTGTTGTCCGAGAGATGCAGGATTCTCTGGACTTCGTCATTTATTCGAGGCTCAGGCCTGCCACTCAACATGATTACCACAGGGTGGTAGAACAGATCAATGAATGCCTTGAAGCTGTACTCTGTGGATTTATGCTTCAGCAAAGAGGTCCATATTGTGACTGCCTGAGGTTTACCATCTGCACCCATCTTCTACATGGAAAATGTAAACTTATCTGCCTGGAAAAAGATGAACAAGTAGGCTAATATTGATGAATATCTGAACATGCCCTCTGTTTCGAAATTCATGAATTGTTCGTGAATATTGTCTGCTAAGAAGGTGCTGAAATCAAACTGGGTGGTGGGCTTTTCATCAGTGGAGAAAATGGATAGAAAACCCAGAATGGGCTCATCGACCCACTGGTCGAAATAGTACCCTAGCAAAGCACAAAGGGAAGAAATGACCCGGTTTCCCTTAGTGGAGAACATGGACGATGGGTAAAGGGGATTTGTGGAAGGGAATTGAGCAAAGGTGGGAAGGAAAATCTTGAATATTTGAGCTCTTTGGGAAAAATTCATCTTCTAATACAACTCTGTAAGGATTTCCAGGTTGAAAGGAGATGTAGATTCGGCACGGGGAATTTTCATCATCTGGTCTATGTCTTTGGGTGTGATGAGGAACAGGGTGTCTCCGGATGAGGAGATGATGGCTCTTTGTTCAGGAATATAGTGAGCTTGACATTTAAGCACGAACTTGGGAAAATGGTGGATCTGGGGAAAAAGGTAAAGGGGTAAATTGGACTCCCAGAGTCCAATTTCATCACTCTGGTCTAGGAACACTTCCCTGAGCCATAACTGGAGGTATGAGAAATCAAAATCACATTTGGTATCTGCGATTAATCTATCTTTGTTGGCCAGTGGGATCTTGTCCAGGTCGACAGGAGGCGGGAGAAACGGATTCTCCTCTCCTTTTGCTTGTCTGGGCTTTGGCGCCATTTCTACAACAGTACCTGCAATAAACACAAAGTTAGTGGGGTCGATTGACTGTGGATGAGGGCGACGGAATGTAACAGAGGAGTAAGTTGTGAATTTCTCTGGTGCGATGGGTGAATAGTGAATGTAAGATGAATAACAGTAGTTTTATTTAAATTGGGGTCGGTTGAGCACAGGAGACAGGTCAGTTGGATAATGGATAGGTTATCTAGTAATAAATGGACAACGGGTCATTTGGGGGTGAGATGGCAGGTGACGGTGGCTGAAAGATACGGATGGGTGATGTGGCAGCTAGGGATTGGGGGTAAAAGTCGCAATAAGGGGCTTGCCATGAGTGAAAAGGGGGAGGGGACTGACAGCAGTTATGGGATGTGACTAACTCGGGAACAAGTTGAAGAAGTGGAACAAGTGGAAGGTGATGTCCATAAGTGATGGGGGGTCTGTCAGACAGCAGATGGTGATGGGACTTCGGGACCAATAGATTTATGCCACATAATACAAGGGACCCGCCAGGGGGAGATTACCATTTCGGACCCCCCCCCCTCCATTAAAAGCAGATCATCCAGGGGGGTCCGAAATCCAATTAGGGTTGTTGATCTACGCGCCTGTTTCCTAGCCACAGATCTGAGCACGCCTTTTATCACTCATTTCGGACCCCCCCCCCCATTAAAGGTAGAACAGACGGGGGGGTCTAGAATCCAATCTGGACCGCTGATTTAAGCGCTCATCCCTGGGCCGTCTAGATGCGCGCAAATGTTATCAGCGATTTCGGACCCCCCCCCGGTTAAAAGTAGAAAGGTTGGGGGGGTACGGAATGCTCTGTACACCGTAAATCTGAGCACCGTGATCAGGACCGTTGAAATGTGCAGGGAGCATAAAATGGGGAGCGGAGAACACATGCGCTGGGAAAAACTTAGGATAAATGCATTTTTATAGGTTTTTCCCCAAATTTTCAAGTAGACACCACCATGGGGCTTCGACCAAACTATATTTTAGGCATTTGAGACATGGTGCAACATTTTACATCAAGATGGTTTTATTGGAATGAAACAATAAAGCAACTAGCCTTCATACTAACCTATCTTCCTATGACAGTTAACCCAGATTAAACTGTTGGGTTAAGAATTTACTCTACCCTAGGGCTATCTGACCAAGATTAGACAATTTGGCCAGATTTATTCACTAATCTAACCTAGACACTTTGGCTAAGATTAAACTGTTTAGCCAAATTCATTCACTACCCTATCAACATCAAATTTAAAAAGAACTTGGCCATGCTTCAAAGGTATGGACCAAGTTACCATTATTGCATGGGGATTTTATTTCAATTCTTTTATGCCCTCTTTTCTTTTCTTTTTTCTTTTTCTTTTCTTTTTTCTTTTCTTTTTCTTTTCTTTTTTCTTTTTCTTTTCTTTTTTCTTTTTCCTTTTTTTTTCAAATTATTTGCAGAATGAAAAATCATTTGTCAACAAAAACACTAGAGACAGATAATATCCCAGTCACCAGTTGATTCCTATAACTTATAGGGTGATAACAGGGAGTTCCCCCTTAACTCAAGTTACACAATGTCGATCATGATGTCATAGTCGGTGACCAAGGATAATCTAAGGAAGAGTTGACAACATGGCATGCCAGTGAAGAATTATCAGAGCCAACCACTTCATGCCACGTGCACAAGAGAACCTGCCAGACATATAGGTCAACATCAAAAAAATGGGTGACATGTGTCACGCTTGGCTTTCACTTCAGCACCTGTACGAACGAGTGAAAGGCCACCATGTGCTTAGGGTGATGTTAGCACTCCTTTGTCAATGTCTTAGTGATTTCTTTCTTTTGGTCGAGCCTAGATCAATGGCTCTCCTTGTTTCAGTGAAATATTAACGGTGGAGATTAGGGTGGAGATCATCATCGAAAAAATGCACAAGAGATGGAAGCTCCACATGCCAGGGGGACACTGTCAGAGCCAATCTAGAGTCGCCACCTGAACATGTGGAACCCACTAGATTCACAGGTGAATATGTCAAATCTGGGTGACATGTGTCCTATCGTCCTACCGCTTTAGCACCAATGTGGACTAGTATAAGGCTTCCATGTGTCCAGGTTAACGTCAGCATGACGATATTTTCCTTAGCCAATTTCTGTTTTCGAACATGGTGAGATCAACATTTCTTGGATTATCTCTTGTTCCTTCTATCAAAGGCACAAATTTATGTAGATGCAACCCCCGATGGACGATCCAGATATGATATTTGATGTCAATTTTTCTCGACCAAGTTTCATATCAGCCCACCAATAGAGCACTATCAAATCCAATTCGGAGTTACCACGAGGGCATGTGGAACCCACTAGATGCATAGGTAAATGTATCAAAAATGGGTGACACATGTCCCAATCCCCTACCACCTTAGTGCCATCGTAGGAAAATATAAATTTGACATGTATCTTATAGTATGTCAACATCATGATCTTTGCTTTAGTCATTTTTGGATTCTTGGTCGATCCATATCAACGACTCTCGGGCATCTTCAAGCCTCTCTACGCAACTCCAGATCAATGATTGATATTTTCTCTTGGAGTTCCCTTGTTAGAGTCATTTTGGGAAAGAAGACCCTCACCACTTCGATGTGCACCTCCGAATGACAGTTTAGATCCATTCATACCGCTTTCAAGTTGGACTGATCAACAGTTCAGACTTGCTCTTTAGATCCAAGCCTCCTGGTCAGGTGTCACACCATCTCACTATCAAAGCACTATCATGGCCAATTAGAGAATTCCACATGGACAAGTAGAACCCACCAAATACACAGGTCAGCACACCAAAATGGGTGACACGTGTCCCACTCCCCTGTCATGTCAGCGCCATCGTAGGCCAGTGAAAATTTGCCACATGTCCAAGGTGACGTCAACCTGATGTATTTTCCTTAGCCAAAATTTTTCCCATGGCTGAGCTCAATCGATGGCTCCTAGTCCATCTCCAGCACCCCAATCAATGACCCGGATCTCATCTTACTACAACTCTTATCAACGGTCCAGATCCGATTAGGATAATCCAACAGTTTTTGTGTTTTACACTTTTGCAAACCCTAATAGATCCAATGGGTGTTCCTCGATAGACGATTCATATTACTCACCGAAATCAATTTGATGACTACTAAGTCGCACGATCTGCATAATTGATATTTCAAGCTTCCATCCAAAAGGAAAATGATTACAAGAACTCTTCAAGGACAGAGCTCGAGTGGATATTTTGACCTACAAATCTCCAGTTGCTCCACAATCTCATGCATAATGGTAATCCAGCAGGTGAAAGTAATTTATTCAATTTTTACTAGAGAAAAAACACTCAAGAATCAAGAAGTTGGAAACAGTTTCAAGAAGCAGTTTAGGGAATGAGTGAGAGGAATAAAATAGAATGAAAAATCCCATTCTCAAGGTCGTCACTTTGGGGAGTTAAAGAGTTTCGTGTAACCAGAGTTGTCTGACCATAGAAACCTTGATTACAGTCAGTTGATGTTGGGCGCAGGCCTATTTTGAGGAATGACCTAATTTTGGAGCATGCGCAACAAGTGTCAAGAAAGCAGCGTGCAGAAAAAGAAGGACAAGAAACATGCAAGAGGAAAATCCACGTGGTGAGGAGGTAGGAAAGTCTAACCATGATAGGGTTAGGGTTCTGATTAAGGATTGTAACATTTATAAGCTTGCAAAATAGTATAAATAAGAACCTAGGAGGTCTAGGTCGGGGGCTATTGGTTGTTGATAGTTATTGATACTGGTCAATAGTTTTTTCACTTTGTAATACTGTCGATTTTAATAAGGTTGTAGAAGAGTCGAATAAGGTATATTTTGAGGGTTAGATCACAAGTTGAGGAGCCTGGTGTGATCTAGTCTGCCTCATAAAGGATTTTTTCCCTGATCTTGATTATATTACTGAGATGTAATGCGTGCAGCGCTAGATTTTGTAGCATATTAAATAAAAGAGTAGATAAGCTAGATCTTTGTGGACCTAGCCCCAGTAGGGGGTGAACAATGGTAAAAATTGTGTTATGGGTGATTTTTATTGAGTATTTACCTTATGTTAATGATTAGCTTATCAATGGATGATTAACTAGTTGTATTAGCATGCATGCATAAGGTTAAAGATGAATGAATCATAGAAATACTTTAATCAAGAACAAGTTTAATTCATAAAAAAAGATAAAAGACACTCTCAAATCCCCACTCATTCCTAGATTTCAAACACCTGGGTATTGCAGTCACCCATATAGCTATCTCAGGTGAGACTGCATTGTGCACCCTATGCGCAGTGTTGTCTTCTATTTTACCAGGAGGGTCGATAGTTTTAGAGGGTTTTGTTGGAAACTTTTTGAGATCTAAACCTGGCTCAATAAAAGAAGAAGTAAGAATTCAGAGACATAGCCAAAAAATGGTTCCATTTTTGGCTAGAATTGCAAGGGATTGAGTGGATGATATCTATGGAAGAAACATGTGGAGAACGAAAGTATGTTGGACAACTGAGAGGGGGGGGTGAATTAGTTGTTACCGTGCTTAAACAATTATGGTTCTTTAAAACTCTTTGCAGAAGCACTGAATGATGATCACAATAATGAAGAGAAATAAACTAATGGCACATTCAGCATCAGTCACATATATGAGAAACACAGAGACAGATATTTCCCAAGGAAACCCATACAGGGTAAAAACCTCTTTTTCTTTATATGATAAGTAATAGTTACATTCTTTACATTATCATACATATGGGCACCAACTCATAATGAGGCTACAACCTCTGGTTTTGCAAGCTGCAACTTGCTGAGAGCACCAACTCTCTGTTTTCTCTAGTACCCACTAGAAGGAAGCACCAACTCCCTGGTTTCTCTAGCACCAACTAGAAGGAAGCACCGACTCTCCGAGTGTTTCCAGCACCAACTGGTTGGAAGCACCAACTTCCAATCATACAGGCACCAACCTGTATAACAGAGAACAAGAGTTCTCCCTTGCACCACCCTGCCACCCTGGTTTCTCTGGCTGCATCCAGATGGATTCTACAACTCCCTGTGTTCAAGCACCCACTTGAACCTCTAAGGACAACAATCCTCCCTAGCACCTCCCAACCACCCTGAAATATACATCTTTTCTACTGAAACTTATTACAGTGATATAATGTTCAACAATTTCTTACCAGACTCATCATTGTTCTGTTGCATCTCGTTTCTCTGTCTGCCACACTGCCTTTCTACACACATGACTTGTGTTGTCTGTTCTTCTGTGTTTTATCCTCTGTGCGCCATGTCCATTCACTGCACAGTTCCTCTTCTCTCCCATTCATTTGCTGCACTCTCCTCCTTCTTTATGCATGAATCACCTTCAACAACATCAACCTCATCTCCTCTCCGTCCAGTGTACATATAGCTTCTGTGCTATTTGTGCATGAAATGAACGCAATGCCTCTGCATGCTCACTCTGTGCCAAATTCCTCCACAACTCGAGTGCTCTGTCTGATCATCATCGTGACTCTTCAGCTTCTCTGGTGGTTCAACCCATGTGTCTATAATCACTAGGTGTTATGCCGAGATTCCTTTTTCTCTCTGGCAGTTGAGACTCTTCGTCTTCTCTATTACAGTCGAGCTCACCCTCTCTGTTTCATCTACAGGCTTCAATGCTCATCCATCTGTCAATCCCTTCTTAGAATAGTCTTCCTTCACTGGACGAAGCTTGGAAACTCTTCATCTCCTCTGGGGATCACACATAGGTCTCTTTGAATTCTCTGGCAGACGCCATCAATGGTTTTTGGCAGTTTCATTGTGTCATGCATCAGTAACCCTCCGATCTCCTTCAGGTTTATCTGCACCGTTGGATGAAGTTTATTAATCTTGCCTTTAAACAGGGTTTTGGAATTTCGGCATTTCTGTGCCCAAGTGTCTTGATAATTCATGCCGCGATCTCTGAAGCTTCAATACATATTTTTTCTGCACTAGCTCCTTCCTCTATATGACCATGGCCATGACCAAGCACTTATGCTTAAAGTGATTTTCACGAATTCGTGTTTCGTGAATCTGGAGATGAGGCATCTCGACTCACCAAGTCGCGATCTCCGAAACCCTGAAATGGAGCTTATCTGGATTGACTCCTTCCCTTCTCATGACCAAAGGTTGTGACCACAGCCTTATACATAAGGTGCTTTCGCGATTTCTCATTTTGTGAATTTCAACACTATGCTCCATTGACCCCAAGTTAGCGAAATTTCGATCGCTTGCCACATGTCCTATGATTCGATGGTCCATATCTAATCTTGATTCAATGGCTATGATTGAATCGTGATTTTTCATATCATGATTTTGGCACTCTGGTTGCATTGAGTTCTTGCCTCTCCAAGTCGCGATCCCCGAAACCCTGAAATGGCATGGGATCAACGGTCCTGATCAACACTTGATATGACGGTTCAGATCATTTCGCGATTTCAACATGCTTGATGTTCAGTGTTTTTGTCACTTCAAAGTCCTGATCCATGAAACTCCGTAAAGAAGTCGGATCAACGGTCCAGATCACATCTTGATCCGACGGTTGCAATTACATCGCAATTTCGCATATCGTGATATCAGGATTCTTGATGTTAATACTCTTGGACATCTCCAACACTTGATCCTTGAAACCCTGAAATGGACTTGGATCAACGATCCAGATTCAATCTTGATTCAATGTCTACGATTAAATCGTGATTTTTCATATCGCAAAATCGGGATTCGTGTGGATGATATTACTTGACATCTCCAACTCTCGATCGCCGAAACTCCGACATGGACTGGAATCAATGGTCCAGATTCAACTTTAATCTGATGGCCCAGATTGAATCGCGATTTCACATATCACGATTTTGATAGGTTAGGGAACATCATTCCTTTGACTCTCCAGTCAGCGAACTGACGATCTTTCCCCACATGTCATGCCTGATGATGGACGGTCCTCCTTTTTCTGGGATTTTATACACCCACTTCTCCTTGTACTTAAAAGAGCGTGCAGGTTCTGCTTGATCCAAGGATGGTCGGATCCCACGCTTGGATCGAACCCCTGAGATCTATCCTCCTCTTCAACGTGCTCTTCTTGTCTAAATTCAGATCTGACGGCCCTCGTTCTGTCGGGAATTTTGTATGGGATCCAACAATCAATAGTGCTTCTCAAACTTTACGGGACTTCATCATGCCTGATCAATAGTTTAGATCAATCCTCGATTTGATGACTTAGGATTGTTGTGTTTAGACAATTATTGCGTTGCTGGTCTTCCTGAATATCATTGCATTGTTGATCATCTCTGCTGTACTCAAGCCATCATCACTACTGTACTTTCCATCAATGACAAGCATACGCTGCCTGTAAAACATACCAAACATCCTCTGCACTATCTCTTCTGATCTTATCGAGGTTGCTCTGCAGCTTCTTCCCAAAATACTTCTGGTGCCCGAATATTACATTCTTCCTGTACTCATGCCATCTTAATTTTTGTACTTGCCATCAATGACAAGCATATGCTGCCTATTAAACATTTTCCAACAATCTCCCCCTTTGGCATTGATGGCAACAAAGGCACCCAGATTATTTTCTCCCCCTTTGACATCAATGTGAAAGAGAATATGCTCCCCCTGAGCTGTTGCAGTATTTTTAGGAGGTATCAGATATTAAACCAATGCAAACTCCTCCTGACGGGATGGAATCTCTCATTTGAGGCTTGCAAAATATTTGTATCTAAACCAGAGTCTTCTCTTTCTAATTCTTGGACCTGTTCATCTTCAGCTTCTGCTGTATCCTCTGTGGAAAACTCAAAAATTCTCACCTCTCTTACTAGGACTCCTTCATCAACCTTTTCTTCTCATGAGTAGATGACTCCCCCTGTCACTATTATCTCTCTGCTTCTGACTATATTTTCCACCTTTGTTTCTAAAAGGTTAGCTTTCCCTAACAAGGCATTTCCTCTTGTTATCTCTACAGGATGTCATGTGAATCATTTTGTAAAACAAAATGTTGTTGTTGAAGAGTTGCTGTCCTATTGACATACTGCGTATTTGTAGCTCATACTTATCAAACAACCCTTGGATCTCCTTATTGGTTCTCATCGATCTCTATCACTGCAATTTTCATTTTTCTTTCATGATGCATACCATTCAAGGCTTTTATAACCATATTAAATCACAAGAAAAATATGCTACAACCACTCTCATACCTTCTTTTCTTTTTCACAGACAGAGGACCTGTATCAGGTTTCTTAGGAGTATTGATTTCTTCTTTGTTGTATCCAATACTAGATTTTTCATTTGGTGATCTTTGGCTATCCAAGATCTTATCCAGGGTCATGGAGCTATTTAAGAACTTGCTTTGGGTATTTTCCTTCTCAACCTTCAAGACTTCTTCTTCCAGCTTATGACATGGTTCTTCTCCTACTTCATCCATGGGGAAAATGCTAACTGAACATGCTTTTATTGTATCTGAATCTTCTTCTTTATTTGCAGGGGAGGATTCAATTTCAACATCATTAATTGTCCTTATTCCTTTATTCACCACTTGTCCCGAGTTTACATTTACCTTACAATCTTTGTACATGTACACCTCTTCACTGCCTCTGTCACATTTTTGACTTGTACTGAGCAAATTATGTTTCAAGTCATCCACAAGCAGAACGTACTGGGCATCTCCTTTGTCATTACTCAAACTCATCATCCCTCTATCCTTGATTTTTCCTGGTTCATCATTTTCAAGGATCACATTTTCTGTTTTGCTTTTACTTATGGACAATAGCTTATCCTTGTCTCCAGTCACGTGCTTGGAACATCCACTGTCTATATTCCCAGAGGCCTTTTGTTTTTGAGTTGAAAGTGCTTGACCACATTTTTCACTATCTTTCCTCTTCCATGTGCTGGTATTTCTATCTAAGAACTTTATCCTTGGATCTACTTTGTAATTCTTGAGATGGTAGTTTGCATCTTTGTGGCCAAAGTTGTGACAATTATAGCATTCAATCTCATTGTTCAATAGGTCAAAGTTATTGTTGCAGCGTTGTCTACTCATTGACTGTTTATTAATCCTTGACCTCCTTAGTTGCATGTCTCTAGACTTAATTCGTCAATTTCCAATCTGTGATGGTTTGTTACTTTGTTGTATCATTCTTTGTTGTGGCAGATATTTATTCCTTGGAAAACTTAATTGCTCATGTCTAAGACTTAAGGAACAATTTACAGCTTTGTGACCAACATTAGAATAGTAGAAACAATATCCATAGAAAAATTCTTTGTACCTGGAAAATGGTTGTCTTCTTTGAGCAAATCGATTTCTTTCATGTTGATGATGTCTTTGAGCAGGGAGAGCATTATTTCTTTGTTATACAGATTCAGTCCTGGCAATTTTTCCTTTACTTGTCCTGGGCGGATGATTGTCTTCCTTTGTTTCTGTAGGTTTGTTGTTGTCATTGGTTGTCAATTTGACATGGACACTAGCTTTGACAAACTTGATGGGTTCTTTGTTTCTTGGCTGACCACTACTTGATCCCTCTTCATAACCCAAACTAGTTTTCAGCTTTGGATTCCTTTGCTAATTTAGAATGGTGGCTAATCCTTCTGAGGCTTTGATACTTGACAGATTCAGATGATACAAGGCTTGAAACTTCTCCATCTCTTTCCTAGTTTTCACTACTTCTTCTTCCAAGGCTTCAGATATTGCCCTCTTTTCTGGTAGCTGATGTTTTAGAATATCCTCAATTTTATTTGCCTCTTCTAATTTCACTTTTAGCAGGGCAAGGTCTTCATCAGGATGTTTACTGTCTTTCTCGAACTGTATCAACAATTGTTTTTTCTTTATGTTCTTAATTCCGAGTCTGTCAATCTCTTCCAGTGCACTGATCAGTTCTCCTTCCATATCAACCACAACTTCTTCATCATTCTCATCACTGCATGTGCTTTCATTATCATAATCCTCTTTGGCCATAAGCATGAATTCATTTACCTTATCTTCACAGGAAGAGTCAGTATCGGTTTCTTCTGAGGAGTCATCATTGTTTACACATAAACTTTTCTTTTTATCAAATCTCCTAGATTTGTGCTTCTCTTCACCTTCATAGTTCTGATTGTGTTTCTTGTGTGGACATTTATTTGCAAAATGACCTATCTTACCACAGTTGAAACATTTGAAGGGCAGCTTACCTTGGTACTTTCCTGATCCTTTCTTTAGTCTTCTCACGAATTTTGCTTCAATATCATCAGGCTCAGAATCTTCATTCTTATCTGCTTTAAATGATGCTTCTCTAGAGGTGGGTTTATCTATAACTATCCTCATCTCATATGCAGTCAACGTTCCTAGAAGTTGATCAAAGGACAAAGTATTTATATCATTAAGTTCTTCTATAGCTGAGACCTTTGGGTTGAACTTATCTGGAAAAGATCTCAAAATTTTCTGAACTAAAGAGGGTTCCTCAATTTTTTCACCAAGTGATTTCATTGCATTTACTAGTTCTTCAACTCTCAGAAAATAATTCCCAATGGTTTCATCTTCTTTCATCTATAGATTTTCAAGCTGTACTCTGTAGGTTTGAAGCTTGGCATCTTTCACCTTCTCATTACCTTCATAACTGTTAATGAGTTTGTCCCACATTTCCTTAGAAGTTTGAAGATGCATCACCTTCAGAAACTCAACTTCTGCAAGTCCATTCAAGATAGCGTTCATTCCCTTAGCATTAAAGCTAAATTCTAACTTATCATCTTTGGAAGCTAGCACAACAGGCTTTATGTATCTAGACTCTACTACATCCCAGACATCAGCTCCTAAGGCCATTAGGTATGTTCTCATTCTAACCTTCAAGAAGAAAAAATTTGTTCCATCAAATAGAGGAGGCCTAGTGATTGAAGTCCCTTCATGGCTTGTCATGTTTAAGCTCTAGGATCTACCCTTAGATAAAAAAGGGCCTGGTTCTGATACCAATTGTTGGACAACTAAGAGGGGGGGGGTGAATCAGTTGTTATCGTGCTTAAACAATTATGGTTATTTTAAACTCTTTGCAGAAGCACTGAATGATGATCACAATAATGCAGAGAAATAAACTAATGGCACATCCAGCATCAGTCACATATATGAGAAACACAGAGATAGATATTTCCCAAGGAAACCCATACAGGGTAAAAACCTCTTTTTATTTATATGATAAGTAATAGTTACATTCCTTACATTATCATACATATGAGCACCAACTCATAATGAGGCTACAACCTCTAGTTTTGCAAGCTACAACTTGCTGAGAGAACCAACTCTCTGTTTTCTCTAGCACCCACTAGAAGGAAGCACCAAC
>JASDQU010034100.1:0-20933 GCA_032191745.1 Picea mariana | reverse complement strand
AAAAAAAAAAAAAACTTAGATAACATCCCCTATTGTCATCTAATATAAAAAAACAAAGTGGGGCCCTCATGACCATCTTCCCATAGGTTGTATGATATGTTCTCAGGTTGCTTTCTACCTCTTAGTTATCTTCTCTGTAAATATGGGAAAAAGTTATAGTCCTGAAGAGCTTGATGAAATCTGAAATCCTATCCTTCTAGTAGTCCAAAGTGATTACCTGTAATGTGTCTTTCCTGTTTAGCCAATCAATGAATGTTTTGGAGTCTCCATGTACTACCGAATATGTGATTTAAAGCCGAGATGCCAAATGAAGCCCAAACCCCTCGAAGTTATGCCCTCGTATTTGTTCCTTGACCACAATTTAAAGTCCATTTGTAGGATAAATGTGCATTGATCTTTATCACTCGAACAACACCAATTTGAAGGCCATTTTGTTGGGTTGCCCTGTCAATCCACCCAATTGTTGTATGTTAAGATGGTGCATAAATTTTGGTTTTTAGGATTTTTCCTTTTTCCTTTTTTCTGGATCTCCCCACAACTCCTAAAGATTGGTAAACCACCTTCTATATGTAGGGTTTCCCACACTAAAAAATGGTCTTGTTTCATTTTAACCAGGTATACCAGTTAACAAAGGCTGGCAAGGTTGGATACAATTGTTTCTGGATATTCTAATTTTCAAAGAAATCATTCACCGATAAACCATTCCACCCTAAAGAGAAAGTTAGAGATTTTTTAATTCAATCCTAGACTGCAATAATGAAAGGAATTTTTACCAACAGGTGTTTTATAGTCTATTGATTTTTATTGCATAGGTGGAAATAACTTGGCCCAACCCATCCTTTATTTTGAAGGTTTTTCCATGTGGGTATTGTGTTTTCCATTGCAAGCGAGACAAAGAGTTTAATTTTTTGTGGGCAGTCCCATAACCACGGTTTTTTTCTCCAGCCTCCAATTGTTTTTTCCCATAATTCTTTAGCTATGGAATTGTATACATTTTTAACTGTGAGATTGTCGGAGTTGTCTCCTCCAGTCCACTTTAACTCATTCAATATGTTTGATAGTTATACACCTGATCCAATAAGTGCTCTTCTAAACCTATTCCATTATGTAGCTAATTCACCTTCCAGTCATAGCTCTTCACTTTCTAACCATGTCGAACATATCGTACCCGTACGTGATTCTCTACTGGCCTGATATAAGTAATGAAAATTATTTGGTTGAGTAATGCTACTAGTTCTTAAGACAAAATGGAAACTTTGTCCATGCCCATAATACAAATTACAATAACTGAAATTTACTTATTACATTTTTCACCATATTTAGGAGATTCTCTCATATTATTGCATTACATGAGATTGATTTGGCTCCAGGTAATTTTAAATTAAAAGGTGAAAAAAGTGTTGGCATGAACTAGAGTTGTAATTCTCTTTTCATATTTGGAATTTTTTTTTATAGAAAATTTTATTGGCTTTATATGATAAATTAGTTTCAAATTTAGTTTATAACACATTACATTTTTTATTTATATACAATTATTAGATAGTAAGAAGGCTCAAAGCTTCTTGAGTGTTTCAATTCTACCTATATCAGATATATGAATGCATAATCTATTATTAGTCCCTGTCGAAGGCATAGAGGGACTATAGCGATCAATAATTGGTTGACTTGATATTAGTTTGTCGTTTGACTACAAATTTTTGCATACTTTCTATTGTTCGAAATACATAATTTAAAACATTATTTTTATATAATAAAAAAACCCATATATGTCATAATCTGATTGGATAATAGATTTGATGTCTTATTGCCAGCTTCACTATTCCCAATGAATTATATGTTTCCATATCCAAAGTTTGTATCATCTACGGTACTTTTTGAATTTGTACTATTCATACTGAAATGTTTTGATATCCAAAATTTATAGCGATAGACAATTCGTTGACTTTATATTAGTTTCTCATTTGACTACAAATTTTTGCATAATTTCTATTGTTCGAACTAGAGAACTAAAAGCATTATTTTTTATTATCTATATAATAAAAAACCCCATATATGTCATGATCTCATTGGATTTTAGATTTGAGGTCTTATTGCCAGCTTCGCTATTCCCAATGAATAATATGTTGCCATATCCAAGGTTTTTATCATCTATGGTACTTTTTGAATTTGAACTATTCATACTGAAATGTTAAGATATACAAAGTTTATAGTGATTGATAATTCGTTGACTTTATATTAGTTTTTCGTTTGACTACAATTTTTTGCATAATTTCTATTGTTCGAGCTACATAACTAAAAACATAATGAGGACTTATGTGTTATTGTTATTATTATTATTTATTACTATTATTATGTTTGATTTTTATTTATTGTTGTGTACTTCGAGGGTCTTTGTCATTGTTGCATACGTAAATAGGTCGTCCACAATGCATTATTTCCTAAATGTTTGCACAGTGCGACGCCCTTTGACGGTTATGACGGTCTTAAGTGTTTACCTAACAGGCCTCACAACGTTAAATGTTTATTGTGGAGATGTGTTACAATAAAGTTTCGTTCCATTTTTTGATACAGTGTTGTCTGCAGTGAAATTGGGAAATATTGTTCTTCACCGGCATTACTGCTTCACTGGTTGATCCTTGTTCGTTGGTTTGTTCAATCTTGTTTGTTGTTGTTTGATTCAACTTTGTAAAGTTAAGGTCATGCAATTGCAGTTGGACCTCTTTGTGGTTGTTCATTGGTTTGTTGTTCTTCAACTTTGCAAGATGTTGGACATATTGTTGCATTTTGCAAGTTTTGGAGCTACGCTTCTGTCATCCGTCATTGACGGGTAAGTTTTTGTGCCATCATTTCGTTGTTATTCCTTTTTTCCTACTTGTTGTTTGCACCTTGCAAGCAAGAATTTTCAATAGTAGGAGTCCCTGCCTCGTAATTTTGTTGCAGAACATATTTCTATGTGGATTTTGCGATCATAATCTTTTTCTTGTTCTTGGATGTCAATGTTCTATACAGAACTCGCCTTTGTCACAACTGTGGTGATATATAAAAAAATAAACATATTTTCTTTTATTTTTTGTTCCTGGAAACCATGCGTTTTGTGCATTTTTCCCAGGTTGTTCCCTTCCTGTCACATATGCCAACTTCCACATCCTAGATATCGTGTCGTGGCTGTTTCCAAAATATCAATGAAAAGGGGTTTAGAAAACGAATTTGGAGTTGTCACAAGGGGGCAACCATCTGCCAGGGTCTTGTGATAGGGATTGCTTTTATTCTCTTGTCCTTTCTGTCTCGCAAAGCATCTTCTGCCTGTTAGAATCTTGTAGCATGCATTCCATGAATAGGTTAAAATATGATACACCTTGAATACTCAGTGTTTTTTCTCAACAAATTTATAGTCTTGTTTATTTGCATTGTCTCTTCTGTTTGGTTCACTGTTCATTGTATGTTTTTTTCATGTGTTGTGGTGACTAGGGGGAATTGAATTTGACAAGAAGAAGGTTGAAGGATACATAGCAAGATTGGTATGCAGTTTCACACTTGTATTTTTCTATTTGTCTTTTTTTTTTCTTTTCCTTTTTTCTTTTCTCTGTTTTCATATAAACTGAAAATAGCTAAGAAACAACTTGAAAATCACAGTTTAAGAGATGAAAAAATTATAGATGTTGAGTCTTATGAGATAGATACAGAATCCATTGTGAATGACAACATCGATGAGGTATTGCATAGCAATGAGATTTTTAGATTGGATGCATTCCCATATACTATAGCAGATTGCCTTTTTGATGCCTTCCAGGTTCTATTTCATTTTCATTATTCCTCAACCGACCTGCGCAATGGATTGATAGATTATTTCTTGGGTTGTTTAAAAAATGGTGACGCTGAGGCATTGGAGTCATATGAGTTGAATTAGCATCTAATTTTCTTTTGCAGTTGCATGGAATACATGATGTCACTATGTATTTTTCAAAGATGCGGTTGTTTTCATCTGCAATTCTTCTTGCACATGAGAGGAGACTTTGGGGAGAGACATTTTGTATATGGTGGTTGTCTAAGTGTCTCAATATATCAATTTGAATGTGGGCATTGACAAGAAAAACCAGATATCTACTATTCAACAAAATTGCATCTACCGATCCATATTCCATCTTGTTCCATGATGTCAATCCTGTCAGCGGTCATTATGAACCACTATTGTATAGAAAATTATTCACATGCAATCTTAGAGCACCTCATATTTACTTGTCCCTCATTTTCAAAGAACTTGAATCGCAATTTAAACAGATTATGCATCACATACACTGCCATGGCTTGCAAATAGCAACAATTGTTGCATCTATTTGTGGAGATAGTCTTTTCAATGCAATTTTCTATTTGGTAGAAACATATTTCGATGTGCAGTCACTGCGGCTTTACACTGTAAATTCCTTTTGCAATGAAATTATAGGCATCAACCAACAGGATTTTAGCTGCTTACATCAACACCTTTCGCCATATCTCCTAGAAAATATGGCAGGAATTGGAAGTTGGCAAGAATACCTTGTAAACATGGCACTGGCATATGAAAAAGGAAATGTAGAGGGTGGAATATTATGTTTGCAATGACTATCTATCATATTCATAGTAAATATCTAGGTCTAGTTGGCCCTGCCAGATGACACTATCCATTCCTGGTCTATTGATTCAAATTACGATCAAACAATTGACATCATCTCATTGAAAACAGATACAACACATATCTATTATCAACCTTTGATGGGAAATACCACTCGTTCAGGGTCCACTGCCCATGCCACCCAAATTGCATCGAATCTTCATAGGAGTAGCATGTTATTTAATGAAAATGAAACTCGTCCCAGTTGCAATGAGGCCATACGAGGTTTAAAAAAAAAACGTAGACTAACTTATCGCAACTTGAAAAATATCATGCATGAAATTCATCCCAGTTGTGATGAGACCATACAGGGCTTAAACAAAAAACGTAGAATAACTTATCACAACTTGAAAAAGGTCATACATGAGAGAAAAAAATACATTGGTAGTATAGGAAATACTATCGGTTCAGGGTCCAGTGTCAATGCCATCCAAACTACAACGAATATTCATAAGCATCACATGTTATTTAATCAGAATGAAACTCATCCAAGTTGCCATGAGGTCATCCTCGCCTTGAACAAGTAATGTAGATTAAGTTATCACAACTTGAAAAAGGCCATACGTGAGAGAAATAAATAAATTGCTACACTTCCTTCTAGATAGAAACTAACATATCACAACCTAAAAAGAATTGTTCATGCACAACACAATAGAAATAGGTACAATCACTTAGCCCACAATGGTCATGGCACTGTCCAAGAGGAAAACATCACATTTCATGAGATAGAAGCAACACCATGCACTACTACCAATGAAAACCAACAAACACTTTCTACGCATACTTCCTATGGAAGAAACATGCAAGACATACCTATATGAAACAAATCAAAGACACTCCTTCCATTGCATGTGCAATTTGTGATCAATTTAATTTCACAAAAAACACTAAGTATTTCATGCCTGATTTGGCAGAAGAATACCTCCGCTTGACACTAAATGATAAAACATTTTCTAGTGGAAAAATTTGTCTTCCATGCAAACGGTCACTTGAAAATGGAAAACTTCCACAATTTACAGCCCCTGACCAAATAAGATGTAATACACCACTTCCAGATGTAAGTGCACTTACATAACTTGAAGATAGACTTGTTTCTCTACGAATTGCATTCTCACAAATCAGAGCCTGGGGCTATCAATGACCCCAAATGGGCTTAGCAAGATCAATTATTAATGTGCTTGTCCAACTAGATGTTGTGAAAAAATCCTTTCCACAATTCATTAGCAATACAATGACAATTGTTGTGGCTCTCAAAAGACACTTGCAATACAAAAATTTATATCAGATAGGTAAAGTGCGTGTGCATCTTGTCATGAAAGAATTAAAAGAATTATGTTCCAGGGCCCTGTACAAAGCACAAAACATTTGTATAAATGAGAACTGGAACAATGTTCTTGGAGAAGAGGATGACATCTCTGCACAGACTCTTGAAATTTATAGGGAATTTGATACAAGTGATGAATCGAAGAATGAAACACCTGTTGAGACATTGGTACATGGATTCACTGATTCACAATGCATTCATGACTTGGAAGACAAGATTGTCGAAATTGCACTTGCTGAGGGGAAACGTCCACTTAGAATATTCAAGGACAAATTTTTTGAGGAAATGAACTTCCCAACACTATTCTATGGAGATCCACGTCCCAATGACATTACAGAACGATTCAGTTACCATAAAATAGTTCGATGGGAGCTGCTACATTTAAGCGGTGACTTCTCCTGTCACATAACAAATTTGTTTTTCAAAACAATGCACATAATAATATAGAAAGTGTTGTATTACATGTGGGTGAAAATAAGAAAAGGCCAGTTACAAGGAAGAAATTTGTTGGCCAAGGATGTCAAGTACGAAGTAAACCTAGAAAAAATCCTGAAATCTGATATTGGGTACATAGATTTCAAAAACATTTTCATCTCTCCTTACTATTTGCAACAAAACAAAAAAACTAATTTTACAATGATCCGACAATTGGGACTACCAACATTTTTCATCACGTTTACAAGCGGATTCATTGGTGGCTCCAGTATATGACTTGCATAGGAACAAGAAACGTAAAAAACAAACCGATACACTGAAAAATGATGACATTGACTACCTCATAAGAAAAGACCTAGTGACATGTACTTGCTACTATAGACATAGAATAAATGCTTTGAGACAATTGATATGCCATGATGAAACATTTTTCGGAAAAATATCGAACTACTTTTTTGTGACTCAATTCCAGAATAGGGGGAATGAGCATGACCACACACTATTGTGGATAGAGGGTGCACCAATCTAGGGAGCTGACAACAATTCACAAATTGAGCAATTTGTGGGCAAATACATAACATGTAACACAGATCATTTGGATCCAAAACTTGCCAAAGTTCATAGACATTATCATACAAGAAGTTGTAAAAAACAAAAAAAACTCGCATTACAGATACAACTTCCCCATGCTACCAATGAGAACAACAAGAATCATAGAGCCACTTAGTTTATAGGACAATGTTGTCATTGAGAAATCTAAATCCTTGTTCGCATTTCTAGAACAATGAGAGTTTGATGAGTTGATGAGCTTCAATGACTTCTTGATAGAGATAAATCTAACAGAAGATGAGTACATCCAAGCCATACAATGTATGCTTAAACAACCAACAATTTTCCTTAAACAAAAAATTTCCCATATCTGGAACAACAGTTTCTCCAAGGACATGCCAGTTATGTGGAATACAAATAAAGATGCGCAGTACCTCCTCAATGCATATGCTACAACATCATATTGTGCCTCGTATATGACAAAGGTTGACAAATATATGACAAGTGCATTCAAAAGAATACACAAAGAACATGAAAGAATTCATATTGATGCTATACAAATGATACGTACGCTTGGTAATACATTACTTAATATTCAACAAATGTCTGCTCAACAAGTGGTCCACATTGCACTTTCCCTGCCCCTTAGTTGTAGTTCAAGAAAATGTGTCTTCATAAACACATATCCACTTTACAAACACACATTTGTGCTTAAACCACCGTTTTTGCTAGAACAAGAATCTAACAATTCAGAGGACATGCTATGTCGCTCTATTATTTATTATTACCTTCAACGTCCATCTCCTATTAAGGATATCTGCTTAGCAGAATTTGTATCGCGTTACAAAAAAATGGTGTGCCCATATCAAAAAGAAAAAAACCCTCCCTCTATGATACAGTTTGTGAAATACAACAAACATATTAACTATGAAAACGATTGTAGAGAAAAAATATTATTATACATTATGTTCGATGAAAACGAAAACACATTAAAACATAACCTTCCTAAATGGGAAGTTTCATATGTTTCCTCTGAGACTATAGTGCAAACCAATGAATATAGATTTACTTACAATGTTAATCCAACATGGGGTGATCTAGAAAGTGCAGTTAATGAACTAGAAAACCCTGACAATATTGATGAGACATTCATAAATTGAAAAACAACTAGAAATCCCTGTGAGCCCTATGATATGGAAGCAAATTTTCCTCGTCCTCGGGCATGCATCATTGAAAAACGTATCAATCTTGGTTTTGAAGTCACAAAACATCATTTCCTTATTGAAAATAATGAATACCACATAACTAGGCATTTGGTGAATCAGGAACAACAAAGAATTCTAAAGGAAATTACGCTTAAAAAACACTTGAGCATGCACACTCTTGTGCACTTGTTCCTTACGGGTGGAGCAGGAACACGCAAGACATTCACAACGAAAGCACTATTCCAAATGCTTATACGAATCTATGATTTAAACAATTCTTCTGATCCTATGAAACCAAAGGGACTGATAGTTTCATACACAGAAAATGTTGCATATAATGCAGGCAAAACAACAATCCACTCTACATTTTTGATACCTTTTAACAAGTCACAGTTTCTTCCACTCAACAAGGAAATGTTAGATACCTTGTATAAGCTTTATGACAAACTGCAACTTGTCTTTATAGATGAGGCATATTTGATTGGAAGTCACTTCTTTTATTCCATTGACAACCGACTACGAAGCATAAAAAATGTGCACACAAAATACTTTGAAAACATTGACATGATATTCTGTGGGGATATTTACCAGGCAGATCCCATCCAAGATTCTTTGATATTTGAACAACCCATGGTTAACATTTAAACAGTGATGCATGAATTTTGGAGAGACAATATTAAATGCTTTGAATTTCATGCTACAATGCAACATACAGATGAAACATTTATTGCAATTTTGAATAGAATGTGGACAAACAACCAAATAGATGATGACTTAACATATATCAATTCGAGGTGCTTGCGACCTACACCAACAGACCCAACCTTCCCTTACCTATTCTACACAATTAAGGATGTTGCAATGCATAATAGGTACATGCTATCACTCATGACTGGAAATGATATCATCATCAATTCAATTGACCTAGAAGAAGACAACCATGGAAATGTGGCACGTCATGAACATACATCCACTTTACCTTTGCAACTTGTCCTTAAATTAGACATGCTCTTTGAAATATATGCCTGCAAATATGATTCACAGGATGGCTTGGTCAATCGTGCATATGGAATAATCAAAGGCTATACCAAAACAAAAAAAACTTGATTTCCTCTAGATTAAGTTCCATGAACCACATATAGGCAAGCGACAAGAAAAAAAATTGGCTTATCTATATGATTCAAACACTGCAAGTGATTGGACACCTATCTTGCGAATATCAAATCCAATATCAGCATAAGAAAAGATAGGTTGACTGAAGATTCGAAAACAGTTTCCAATTAAACTTGCATGTGCACGTACAGTCCACAGATCGCAAGGACTAAGACTTGATAGTGTTGCATTTCAGCCTCCTGGAATTCGAGTAGATGGACTTGTGTACACAACACTATCTCGTGTCAGAAGTATATACTCCTTGTATTTACTAAGTCCTCTTACAAAAGATAACTTCAAAGTCAAACTGAAAGTTGATACTGAAATGCAATGGCTTAGGACTACCGCAAAGTGGCATCTGCAGTATGATTACCAATCCATACAAGAAAACTCATTTGTATCAATTATCTCGCTTAACATGTGTAGCTTACTTGCACACATGGATGATATACTCAATGACTATGACACAATGCAATTCAATATTTTGTACCTACATGAAACATACATGGAATTATGCATGAAAAAAAACAATTTCCAAATCACAATTGCATATCAAGTTACATTACACATGGGGTGATGATATTGGTGAAAAAACATGTAACAATTTTGGAGCATATACATTTCGAGGAAAAGAATGTTGAGATGGTGATTGCAAAAGTCTTTTTCCATGGATCAGAAATTGAAATACTGAATTTGTACATTGCTCCCCATGCAACATTCTCCAACATACTAAATATTATTTCCAATGCATTAAACCAATTGCATCTAAATGAAACCATTTTCGTTGTAGGAGACTTCAATATTGACATGCTACAAAATAATTCCTCAACAAAAGAATTGGAAAACCACATGAGCAAATACAGTCTCTACTTTCTTTTGAACAACAAAAACATTGTACAAAACACGCTTATTGACCATGTATGGTCGGATGTTCCCATTTCTTAGTACATCATCTTTATCTTAGAAACATGTTGGTCTGATCAAAATACAATTGGTATTGCACTTGAATTATGAGATATACATCAAACATATTGCAAAATCATATTTCTATGTTTCAAAGAAAATATGTCTAGCTTGTTGCGGAAAACCAAATTATCCAACTTCTTAGTTTTCCCTAGTTTGTACGCATACTGGTCTGATCACCATACAATTGATATTGCACTTGAATTATGAAATATACATCAAATATATTGCAAAATCATATTTCTATGCTTCAAAACATATATGTGTATGTTGTTGCAGAAAATCAAGATACCCAACTTCTTAGTTTTCCCTGCTTTGTAATTGATTTTGGGCACATATTTTTTTTACAAAAAAAATATTATATATACACAATCATGGATGAACAAACAAGAAAACTAGACATGGCAAAGAACTCTTAGCCAGAAATGTAGAAGAATCCATGAAAAGGTGCATATTTCTACCTGTGTTCCATATCCAATAGTTTTTCATTTACTCTGTCTATATTTGTTGCACTTGTTTGCAGCTCTGTTTTTTTTCTACTTGCATACTCCATATCTTCCTGTACATTAACTTGTCTTCATGTCAATTCTGTTTTTCTGTGTTGCTATCTTGAAATAAATAAATTTGTACTACATCTTTTTTTTTCATGTCTTCCTATGTAGCAGCTTGCTTTCATGTCCATTGTATTCTCTATATTGATACATTGAAACAAGAACACAGTAATTGGGCACAAGGATGGAGCCTTATGTGCCAAATCTGAAAAATATGGAGTCCAATGTGCCACAACAAACACAATGCATATGCCTGAGACTAAGAGGTATGGTTACAAAAAACTCTTATATGCATACGTTGTCCAAGTTGTCCAATTTAGTTTTAAAAAATTAGCTATTTCATTTGTTTGGCAAGTGGAGACAAAAATTTAATTTCAAAAATTATTCACTAATGTAATTTACTCTATTTGTACACAAGCATGGAATGAGGAAGCAGTTGGTCACACTCCTGATAAATTATAGCATTATATAAATTACTATAAATCTTGGTAAAATATTATAATATTCTATAGATTACTAAATATCATGTTACGGTCGATCGGACTCGTGATACATAAGAATGGATATAAATGTGAACTTGTGAGTTCTCCAACCCACGCACCATGTCACATCAATTTTATACTATATTTCTACTTTATTTACTCTATATACATATTCCTTGATTTTTTCTTTACATGTCAACTTATGTTCATGTCCATTTTGTTTTGTATTTTTTTCATAGAAACAAACAACAAAAATGGACACGCCAAAGAACTCTCAACCATAAATGTAGAAGAATCCATGCAAAGGTGCATATTTCTACCCGTGTTCCATATCCAATAGTTTTTCGTTTACTCTGTCTATATTTGTTGCACTAGTTTGCAGCTCTGTTTTTTTTCTCCTTGGATACTCCATATCTTCTTGTACATTAACTTGTCTTCATGTCAATTCTATTTTTTGTGCTACTATCTTGAAATAAATAAATTTGTACTCCATCTTTTTTTTCATGTGTTCCTACGTAGTAGCTTGCTTTCATGTCTATTGTATTCTCTGTATTGCTACATTGAAACAAGAACATAGTTATTGCGAACAAGGATGGAGCCTTATGTGCCACATATGAAAAAGTTGGAGTGCAATATGTCGCAACAAATAAAATGCGTATTCCTGAGAATAAGAGGTGTGGTTATAAACAAAATCTGATCTACATACGCTGTCCAATTTAACCATCTATATGATTTTTCCACAGTTTATGTGTTTCTATCGTTTGATAATTATCAAACTAATTGTTGTTCTGTGAGGCATACAGTTCTTTCCTCCCTTTCTTTTTCCTCTTCTATACTTATCCCTTCTCCCTTTTCTTCTTCCCCTCTATTATCCATTTTTGATTCTATACTTGGTCCCATATCTATGCTCGTGAGTTCCCAGGATGGAAAACTGACAGAATCCATGTCCATCTATACCTTTACATCACGAGTCCGACTAATAGTCATTCGTTGTCATAGTTGGCAAATTTTATGTCCACGGGTTCCTACGTAGGCGCCATCGAACTCTCATGCATCATGTTCGTGGTATACATCTAGCGCCTGAAACTTCGATGATCTACAATTCAACCCCAGATTCGAACCCCCAGGCCCCAGTTTACCTATGATGACTTCATCTGAATGCTTTCATATAAATGTGTCAAGTCGTATATTTTGTCTATTGCTTGTTGAGATAGATATAAAAAACATCTCTTTTATCTTGAACCAGGGTCTGTTGAGCTCTAGCTATATTCCATCGCTGAAAATATTTTTCCCATGGTTGATATTTTCCCAGTTCGTTTCCACACTTAACCAATTTTATGGCCGCAGGTTCCCCTAATGCATTATCGAACTACCATGCCCCATGTTCATATATACATCTTGCACCCAAAACTATGGCTATCTACAATTCGACCCTGGACTCCTTGAACTCGCAAGCCTCACTCTACCTATGATAACCCTTTCTGACCGCCCCACCTTTCCATACATAAGACCAAGTGTTTTTTTGTGATGCATAAAGTTCTTTAATCCCTTTGTTTTTCTCTTCTATACTTTCCACTTTTCCCTTTTTCTTCTTCCCCTCTATTATCCCTTTCTGCTTCTATACATAGTCACATGTCTATGATCGTGGGTTCCTGGGGTTGCGGACTAAGAAATTCTATATCCATCGATATCTTCACATCAAGAGTCTGAACGACTCCTTTTACCAAAGTACCAAAGCACCTTTCACTCCCCTCCATCCCCGCCACCTTCGCCCCTTCCCAATGCAAATTAACTATGATTTTAGTAGTGACAACTCACCATAGATGTTCGAAAAGATTGGAATTAATAAGCGGAAATCTCGAGGACATCTCCCATTAAAATGCATTAATGGAAGAATATTACGAAATCTGATTAGTTTCTTTCTGTCAATCTTGAATTCACAAAAAAATGTTGGTTATTTAGTTTTTTTAAAGGCGTCATCATAGAAGGAATGCAATATTGTGCTGGCCCACTCTCATATACAAAGGTGTTGACATGATTCCCCTATTTAGTATTGTGCATATATTACATGTTCGCATATTTGAGAATATGCTTGCATATGAAAATGTTGCTCCAACCTTCCAAATTGAACATAGTTTGCATTTGGGCCACAAAGAACAGTAACACTAATAAGATAAAATAATATGAAAATTGTTTAAGTAAATATAACAAATTATCTTCTAACTTAAACCTGATTTTATCAAGATCGAGGTATATTACATAGGTGGCAATGTTTTCCCCTCTTTTCCATATTTTCTTGATTTCCCCGCCATCTTCGCACACTTTCCCAGTGCAAATTGATTACGCTTTTATGAGCTTTGAAAATATTGGCATTAAAAGGAAAAAAGGTCGAGGACATCTCCCATTAAAACACATTGAACCAATATTTACGAGAGATTATATTATGATGTTCCAGCCTCCATTTTAAATACAATGAGGAAGCAAAGGAACTTTCTCATCACCTATTGCTGCAGCTCGACAACATTTTTGTGGAGATACGGTGAATATTTTTGTGCGCAAGGACTAGAGTTTTCAGTGGTCCATAGCTTGTGACTACGACTCATCCACTTTTGCCCAGAAGAAAGTTATGTCGACATTTGAAATTGCAGCGACACATTGTGTCCCCGATTTTTTTTACTTCAAGAACTTGGTCATGTCCTACGCTGAGAACTATGTTCCAAACCAGCGGATGATCCAGATGGGAAACCATTCCCAAGTCTCCCTATCGCCTCAAGTATTTCGAAAGATGTTAACACTTCCTGACCCAACGCATAATTTCAAGGCAGAGAATTGCAAAAAATTGTTAAAGAAGCATGGTAATGAATTGGACCTCTGGTCGAAGTTATTACATGACCCAGCGCACGCTCCCAAGGACATAGCCATATTGCAGGTTAGTCCATTTAAATACATTTTTCGGCAAATTGCATGGCTTTTCACGAGGATAATGAGACAAGAAAGTGCAACCGACATCTCTCAGATGATTCTGTATATTTTATATTTTACGGTCAAGGAACAAGCCATCTTCCATTGCGATAAGTTGATTTCCATTGAAATCTCTTCCCAGTTATTGCAATACAGAAAGAAAAAGAAATACTTTATGTCATCTTATTTAATTTTCACCGTGGCGAATTGCTATCCATTTCCTAGACTATCTATGTGTAAGAAGTTGAACTATGAATTTGACTTAGTGACATTCTTGTGCTAGATATTATGGAGACACGACTCTTGCCAACATTTTTATAAAGTCTTTAATGATTTGGTTTCGGTTTTTAAAGCCTTGATATTTGGAAAGTATTTTCCTCGGTTGTCTGGCCAGTTGACAATCTTCCTCGATAGGAAGGGCACACTAGAAGAAGTGGAGAACTATAATGTTATAAGGATTTTTGGGTCTATACAAAATCCTTCCTTCCTTCCATGTCACATATCTGATACAATGTTGTTTGCTGGAATAACAAGGCAGTACATCTATTGGTTTCATTTTTTCCATGAAAAAAAAAAACAGTTCATCTCTCTACCTTGTAAATTCAGGGATTTCATGGTCAAAAATGACTTCAACAATTCTTTCACTCACACTATCCTGAATGAACTCGGTGCCAGTACCAATGATTCACACAAATAGAACCAAAAAGGCCCAAGTGAAAAAAGTTCCCAATCCCTGACCGCCACACCCTAGACCACAACATCTCGTAGCAGTACTCCAACGACCTACCCAATTAACAAAGTCACACACAGTTCTTCAAGCGGAGGAGGAGATAATAACTCTCCCTCGAGAAAAATTGAAAGTTGTCACAAAATTCCCGTGAGCAAAAAATGGAAAACAATAGTCCACGAACAACAGGGACCAAGGGGAGAAATTGATATCCACGATCTCTCTGTGGAAGATATGGATCTATAAATTGACATCGAAAAAATGTTCCCTAATGACGACCACCTATAGAGTGCTTCTCTGCACAATTCTAGGATAGAAATAATTGGCATAGATACATTCGATGAAGAAGAGTCTTTTGCATTTCAGAGCGTTGTTTTTTACATTGAATCCAAAAAATTGATTGTTGAAAAGAGATATGTAAAGAATAAGAAAGGGAAATCTCGTTCAAAGATCAACCTATGCAACATGCGCCCTTCCCAGATCTCCCAAATACATCGAGCAACTGGAAATTCTCTAGACAACTCTATTAGCGGCCTTGAAACAAAAAACATCATGTTAAAGGAGCGAATCAATGAATTGGAGGAAACTCTAATGCCTCTTCCATTGTTTTCTAATCCTTTGGCAATGGTCAGGTCCACCGCACCTGCACCAAAGTTAAAAGGATCAACGAGCCTTATCACATCGGCCTGAGGCTATGTGGAAAAGAATATAAACAGAAGAATGGAATTGATAACAGAAGCTTGGGAGATGTCAAATAATATGGTCTCTTTTGGAACAAGAGAGCATGCTTTTCATGAGTATCTACAATAAGATCTGAAGAACAAGAAAGGTTTATACCTCGATGCAATTTTTCCATTTGGTATTAAAGTTACCGGTATGACGAAATTCAGAAGAAGACAGGAGGATCTCCCTTCCCTGGATCGAATAGACAAGCTGAATGCATGCTGGAAAGAAAAGGTAAAGAACCTGACTCTTATCGTTCAAGAATGTAGCTAGACAATATCTAGAAGAGACAAAATATTCAAGAAGCTAACTGAGATAGATCTAGTTACCAACATCGATGAAGTCCAAGATCTGAAATTGATATTCAACTCATTTTTTTAAACCAAGCAAGCATTTTATGATCAAGTTCATATTTATAAAACATTGTCATTTGAAAATTTTTGTGGAATTCTTGAATATGGTGAACATGACGTGAAAACCTGGCTAGTCGGTTATGCGATTAAAAGCCAAGTTATTCAACAAGCATTGCACAACTTGTCTATTTATCTAAGGGACTTGGAAAGTGAATTCTTCAATATAAAAATCTGACATTAAATCAACATGGCGTCCATGAGGAGATACATCAAAGATTGGTTCAAAAAGGACATCAACGAGCAAATGAAAAGGCATGGGACACCATCGTAGTAAGTTGATATTGATTACATTATTTTGTCTTCATCCGCTTACTCTAACAAAGATTTAACCAAGATCTGGCAATTTTCTCTTTCTTCTTGACAGATTTTGTTGTTTTCCATCATTTACTTTCTTCTTTCTACAAACTTCGTTCTTGTACATCTTTGCTTTATAGTTTGCGGTAGCCCCAATCTGAGTCATTCTAGCAAACACATTTTTATTTCACAGAATATGTACTGAACTATATATTTTTTTACAAATTCGAAGAGAGCTATTTTGGGGAAATAGTCTCAAATGTATTTTGTAACCCGGTTTATCTGAATTTAAATATTTGACGTTGTTCTATGGTGATCATCAATGTTTTGTGTTGTTATTCTAAATTTGTATTTCTTCTTAAAATTAACTCATTTCCCTGTATATGTTACTGTTCAATATTCTTCATATATTCCAGCTTCCTATATTTCAGAATATTCTTCGATATACAAAATGTAAATTCATACACTTTTTTCTCTATTGCTTATGGGTTTGAGCAAAAAATGCGAGCCCAAAACACCATTCACATTAGAACATGGTTTACATTTGGACCACAAATAATCTATTAGGATACATTAATATGAATACATTTTAAATAAACAAAAACAAAATCCCTTTAAGCTTCAACATGACTTTCTCAGAATCCTGGATTGTCCACGGGTTGACCGGTTAGAGGACTGCCAAATCCTCATTTTCATCTATATCTTCACATCAAGAGCCAGAACGACTATCGTCCCTTTCAACACTTAGCCAATTATATCACCGCGACGTCCCAAATTAGCGCTATCTAATTCTTATCCCCCGTGTTCTCTGATATACATATTGCACCCAACACTTTTTTCATATACAATTTTCAACCAACGATTTCGTGATACACATTTTGCAGACATCACATCCATCATTTGCAATTCGACCCAAGACCACTAGAACTTGCAAGATTCACTATACCCAGGTTCACAACTTTCGGAAAAAACAACTAAGTAACAAGAAAGATAAAGTATAGGGAAAAGAGAAATGGGAAATTAGTTAAGTATAGAAGACGAAAAAGAAGGGTTAGTATATTCACATCTGTAATAGATATCCCATTTCCTTGCAATATCTTTTCTCGCATGTTTCTGGAGAAGTTATATACTTATTGCATATAATTGGAAACAAGTGCAAAGGTGGCAAGCACAAAAAACAACGACTAGGAATTAGAAATTGTCTTGACCCACCAACCTGATGATCCGTGAAAGAAATTTTCATGGAAAGTGGGCGGACGACTTCAAAATAGGCTGACAAGGGTTCCTGAGGAGACGTGAGGGCCCGACGGTCAAATTGTATTGATCGGAACTTTTGAGTGCAAATTGTGTGACACGGAAGAGGGGATGATGTAGAAGTATGGAAGTCAATTTGTATATCATGGAAGCAGGGCGACTGTCTGTATATGTAGGAGTCCACATTTTTATTTCACAGAATATGTACTGAACTATATATTTTTTTACAAATTCAAAGACAACTATTTTTGGGAAATATTTCCAGATGTATTTTGTCACCTAGTTTATGTGAATATAAATATCTGAGGTTGTTCTGTGGTGATTTTCAATGTTTGGTGTTGTTATTTAAAATTTGTATTTCTTCTTAAAATTAACTCATTTCCCTGTACATGTTCATGTTCTATATTGTGCATGTATTGCAATTTCCTATATTTCAAAATATTCTTCGATATACAAAATGTAAAGTCATCTATTTTTTTCTCTATTTCTTGTGGGTTTGAGGAAAAAGTGTGAGCCCAAAACACCATTCATATTCGAACATGGTTTACATTTGTACCAAAAATAATCTATTAATATCCATTAATATGAATGCATTTTAAATAAACAAAAACAAAATCCCTTTAAACTTGAACCTGACTTTCTAGGGCTCCTGGATTGCCCGTGGGTTGACCGGTTAGTGGACTGCCAAATCTTCATTTCCATCTATATCTTCACATCAGGAGCCCGACCGACCACCATCCCTTTCAACACTTAGCCAATTATCTCACCGCGACATCCCAACTTAGCGCTATCAAATTCTTCTCCCGCGTGTTTTGTTATATACATCTTGCACCCAACACTTCCATCATATACATTTTGCACCCAACAATTATGTGATACACATTTTGCAAACATCACCTCCGTCATTTGAAATTCGACCCCTGACCATTGGAACTCGAAAGCTTCACTATACCTGGGTTCACAACTTTCGGAAAAATGACTAAGTAACGAGAAAGATAAAGTACAAGAAAAAGAGAAATGAGAATTTGGTTAAGCATAGAAGACGAAAAGAAGGGTTAATATATTCACATCTGTAATAGATATCCCATTTCCTCGCAAGATCTTTTTCTGCATGTTTCTGGAGAAGTTATATAATTATTTTATATACTTGGAAAGAAGTGCGAAGGTGGAGGGCACATAAAACAATGACTAGGAATTGGAGATTGTCTCGACCCACCAACCCGATGATTCGTGAAATAAATTGCAAGAAATTGTCATGGAAAGCAGTCAGATGGGCTTCAAAATAAGATGACATGGATTCCCGAGGACACATGAAGCATTGACGATCAAATTGCATTGATTGGAAGTTCAGAAGTCGATTTGTATATCACAGAAGTCGGAGGGGTGTTTGCAGGTCAAGGAACACTGGAACTGCACTTCGCCTGTCCAGGAATCTGCAAGAGAAAAATTTGAGTAAGTATGGAATTGGAGGCGCGAAAGAAATTCCAAGAAATGGTGAATTATGGAAAGAAGATGTAGGGGATTCAAAATGGTGTGACAATTGTGTATCACAGAACATGGTATGATGTGGGAGTGCGACAGTAAATTTGTATACCGCAGAGGTCCATGTGCTATTTGCAGGTCACAGAAAAATTGAAGTGCAATATAGAGCCCACCTGCCCAGGAATCCATGATCTAAAAAGTGTCTAGGCATCCAATGGCTAGTAGTCGATCGGAGTCGTGATATAAAATAACGAGCACAAATGTGAACCCATGAGTTTTCCAATGTGTGCATTGAGACATTTTTGGAAAAATGACTAAGTAAGGAGAAAGAGATAGTGGAGGGGAAAAAGAAATCGGAATTTGGTTTATATTCAAATATGCAATAGATATTCCATTTCCTAGGAAGATCTTTTCTATATGTTTCTAGAGAAGTTGTATATAGATTTCATATAATTGGAAAGAAGTCTGAAGGTGGCTGGCACAGGAAACAACAACTAGAAATTGGAAATTTCTTGAACCCGCGAACTCGACGATCCGCGACAGAGATGTCAAGAAATGGTTAAGTGTGGAAAGTGGTTGGACAGGCTTCAAAATACAGTGACAAGGATACCCGAGGAGACGTAAGGCCTCGACTGTCAAATTGTATATATCAGAACATTTTAGTAAAAAATGTGTAACACGGAAGAGGGTATTCCTGCCATCTTCAATGCATATTCATTCTTCTTTTACTAGTGATAGTTTCGCTTATTTTCAGCAACAAGAAAAAAAACATATTCAACAATGATTTATGGGAGTCCTCCCGACCCCCGGGTTGGTGATATTATAGATCTTGCACGCAAAACTTGCATTAAGATACAGTAACATAATACAATTTAAATAAATATATTTAAACTTGAACCTGATTTTTTTCAAACTCGTTGATTGGTCCTATATCGTCACATCATGAACCCGACCAACCGCAGTTCCTTTCAACACTTAACCAATTATCTATCCACGGGGTCATGACTTAGCGCTATCAAATTTTTATGCCCCATGTTCCGTGATATACATGTTGGTTCGCTTATTGGCATTTATAAGCAAACAACACATTCAACAATGATTTAGGTGAGTCTGATCGATCCCTGGGTTGTTGCTATTATAAATCTTGCACCCAAAATTATCGTCATCTACAAGTGCGCAATATACATCTTGCACCCAAAACTTCCGGAATCTACAATTCATGGCGACTTAGTGCTATCGAATTCTTATGCTCCCTGTTCTCTGATATACATGTTGCACACAACACTTTCGTGATATACATTTTGCAGCCAACACTTTCGTCATTTACAACTCGACCCCAGTTCACAAAAATTTCAATCCATTTATCACCCTCTTCAATCCCCTCCACATTCCCATCCTTCCCAATGCACATTCGTTATGCTTTTACTATCGACAACTCACCATACAAGTTCTCGCTCATTTGCATTAATAAGAAAAATAGGCATTCAAGTATACGAGAGTCTAACCCACTACCGTTGCTTTTCATACCTACTTCATGGGTTGCCATAACCGAACATTCCTTCCTCCTTTTCCGTGATATACATATTGCACCCAAAACTTCGGTGATCTACAATTCCATAGTTAGCCAACTTTATAGCAGCCGATCTTCGGGTTGACACTATTATAGATCTTGCACTTGGAAATAATGGAGTAAGCGCCAATTGTAAGCACTAGTTATAAGCTTCAGTTGTGAGAGTCAGTTGTAGGCGTGTTAAGATTCAGTTCGTAGTT